>JAOSBN010000004.1:35240752-35262410 GCA_027563595.1 Erythroxylum suave | reverse complement strand
TCATCCACCATTTACAAAATAGTAGATAAACCACTACTTACAAAATAGTAGATCAACCACTACACTATTTACAACAAAGCAAAAGATCAGATTAACGAAAAGCCACAAATGGAAGCCTTATCATGTTTCTCAAAAGATTAAAAATAAAGATGAAAATCAATAAAAGAAAGAAGTAAAGAAAATATCAAATTCAGAAAAGCATAGAGAAGTTCACAGTTCATGCGCACGATTTTCAGCAACAAATCGATCTTGCAAGCAAATTCATACCTCTTCCGTTTCGTTTTGAAGAGGGTGCTCCTTGTTTACTCCAAATCGTTCACCAAACATTCGGAGTATCCACGATCTGGGATTTCACTTAAGAAAGGCAGGAAGACTCGAGAACGAAGGAGATCTTTCTGTTGCCTTGCCTCTTCATCGTTTTTCAAACCCCAACCTCAATCTACGGTTTTGCATTTCTCCAGTCTATCTATTTTTAAAACGGGCTGATAGCTTTACACAATCTATTGATCGTTTCTTAGTCTAACGACTTCTGTACGGTACAAATTCCCAAGAGCTATTATTTATCTTCCCTCGCGAAAAACCTACCGTTGAGACCACCGCTTCAACTCTACAGAGCTTCAATGGCGGAACCCTACATTGTAGACGACGACGAACCGTACATTGAAGGCGAACTTGAGTACGTCGTCGATGAATTCTTACGAAGGGAACGAGGAAACAGCTCCGGTTCCGAAACTCATTCCGGTGGAGAAGAGGACGATGACCCAATATACGAGATGGACGCGGAATACACGGAATATCTTCGGAATTTAAACTCGTTTGGGGTTCCAGGTAATGCTCCTAGTTCGCGTCGAGTTTGGGGTGTTAGTGGCGGAGAGGAGGTAGATGAGACGGGGCAAGTTGGGGGAGAGGGAGTTTTGTTAAATGGAGAAGATTCTGGAGAGAGCAATCGTGCTGAATCTGACGGCGTTGGTTGCCCTATTTGCATGGAGCCTTGGACCGGTGAGGGTGATCATCATATCTGGTTCGTGCCGTGATTCATGTTTAAACAATGTTCAGTTCTAACGGTTTAGTGACGAAACTTCAAGTTTTTTTTTTTTTTTGGGTAACGAAACTTCACGTATTTTAACAAGATTGAAGATTCAAGTAACTACAATTTGATTGGTTACTACTGTAGTTGTCTTCCATGTGGGCATGTGTTTGGTTTATCTTGCATCAACAAATGGATAAGGCAAAAGCGAGGTTCAGCCAAGGTGTTCTTTTGATTTTTAATTGTATTTGCTATTAGATTAAGACTGGATAGTTGTGTTTCATGACTCAAGTTTTGATTTTTCTTTTTGATTTTAGTGTCCTCAATGCAATAGCAAATGTTCTTTGAACGGCATAAGGAAACTTTTTGCACCTAGGATTGCCGTTGTTGATGAAGAATCGAAGCAGGTATTTTGTAGATTTCGTGGGTTGACGCATTTTCTATGAACTTATTGTGAAAGGAAGTTATTTTGTTTATGAGTGTTTTTTTTCCATTTGCAGAGAATTCGGTTCCTCGAGGATAAATGTGCTTCTATGGAGAAGAAGGTGGGTAATTACTGATCGAGTATTATGAATAATGTCTTATCTAAGTTTTCTTTAAGTAGCTACTCTCAGTTTTCATATTCGACTGAACTCAGTGAAAGAAGAAAGGCACTCTTACTTTCTTCCCCTGTAATACAGTAGTGAGTCTGAGGTACTTGTTTTGTCGTTTGTTTTCCTAAAAAACCATTATTTTTCCTATTGACTTGAAGGATGCTGATTGGTGTCAAAAAGAATCTGACTGGCAAAAGAAAGAGGCCGAGCTGCACCTAAAAGTCAGCCAGCTATCAGAGGTAATCTAAGGACATGATCATTGCATATTATGATCGAATGTTGCAGTAGAGTTAAGGCATATAAAGCATATGAAAAACTAATTTGGATCTCGACTTTGTTCGGCTGGAGACAGCAGATTTTCCATCTTTAAAAAGAGACTGTCCTTTTATAACTTCTGATTTTGCAGAGGACAATTTATTTGGAGAATTTGGTTGGGGATTTGCATAGGCCACTTGGATCAATCACAAGTGATGCAGTTTGTGATGGACAATTTCTATCTGGTAATCATCTTTAAGTTGTACTTATTTGTCATTACAGTGTTACTTTTGTTGTCAATATTGAAGAAAGAATCTTTCTCGGATTTCCTAAATTTTTCTTTTATCCTAGTTTTGAACAAAAAGTATCCCTTTGTTTTGTCATCCTTCACTTCCTTACAGGGAAGGGGGTGACACCAAAGTTCTGTTCAAAAGACTATCTGAGCAGCTTTATGTTGCAGGTAAATCATTTATTGTTCTCTTGCTCTGGTTGTAATGTTCAGTTCTGCATCCGCTGTTAGTGATAGATTTGTACTTGCTTGATATTGTTGACACGGCCCTTATCTCATGGCAGCTGCAGTTGTAAAGCTTGCAGTTGCAGTTGTAAAGCTTTGGTTTACTTACTCTTTTCTTGAGAAATTAAATTAAGAATGAAAATATGCCGATAGTTGGAGCCTACAGTGAAGGGAGTTGGTATTTTTAGAGAGATGAAAATTTTCAATAGGGAATTTGTATCTTTTTTGTTTCATAATACTTGAATGTTTCTATTAAGTTCCTGTTTCTGGAATACAATGTCTGTTTAAGGTCGAGATCTGGGCTAAACCTTAATCTTAACTAGTAATGTGTTTGTGCTGTTTGTTTGAACTATAGTTGGTAAGATGGAAGAATTGTAGATCACTGTTGTAAGGTCTTCCTGAACATTAATGTGTCATTCATTAGCACTTAATTGTGCTTCCTTGTGATTGCTCTGGCTAAGGATATGTGGTACACAGTATTCTACCTAGTGTTGTGGCTGCTTTATGAAGTTATTTCATTTTATTAGTAAAATGTTCTCGATATGTGATGGAGAACTTGTAGACATGTTGTTTCAGGTATATCTTAACTGACGTATGCAAACTCACAAGTTTAATACTTCTGCATCAGTCATATGCATGTAACTCTAATCATTGTAGTGTTGCGATTACAGATAGAACTTCCAGTGGAAGGTGCTCGTCTATTTGACATAGACGCCCCTAGTAAAATATTGTTGCTTGCAAGAAGGCTGTCTGGGACGGGGGGGTCGTATGTACTTACCAAAGTAATGCTTTTGATATTCCGAATTGACTTTGAAATCATTATTTTGCTTTCTTAGGTTGAAAACTCTTTGTGTTTCTCTGCAGACAAGCTTGTTACCTCCACATGAAAATGAGGATATCACTCTTCCTTCTACCATGAAAATGATAAAGGACCTGCACATTTCCCCTCATAATGGAAACCTTGCACTTTTGGCTTCAGTAGGCAAGAAACTATCAGTTGTCAGGTTTGAAGATCTGACATACTTTATGTCTCCTACTTAGGGATGCTTCTCTCCCCTCTTTTTTGACTTTTCCCAATTAATTTAGTTGTTTTGCTATATTTGGCAGCTTGGAAAGCAACAATGCTGTTCTTTCCTATGATTTACCTGTAAGTGGTTCAGTTTTTTTAAAATGAGATTTCAGTTGTTGAGACCTCATGATTTTGTGTTCTTGGATGGTAGAACTATGTACTTCTGCAGAACTGGTGGTTATCACTTTGAGATAAGGGTGCTATGAATGTAAGAATGTAAACGCACTTGTGTGTATTCATAAATCAATTTTGCTGATAATAAAAGGATGAACTCCGTTTCAGTTGACAATTAAGCTGATGATATACATTTCTATGTCAATGAGACACTATGTTGCTTAGCGCATAGTCTTTGTTTACCGTGCTCGTTTCATTTGATAACCTGGTTTTGTTTTGTAATTGTATTTTGTAATATCGCCTGGTTTTGTTTTGTAATTGTATTTTGCAGGCTGCTTCGTGGTCATGTTCATGGGATATTTGCGATCCAATTCACATATATGCTGGATTACAGGTCTGACCTTTGAGGGCCTTGTTATTGTGATTGTTATCAGGTGCCATGTTGAGCATTTTGTTTTTTCTTCCCTGCAGAATGGTTTGCTTCAGGTATTTGACATGCGCCAAACAGCCAAACCTATAGAGACTAGGTTTGGGATTTCAACCAAACCAATTCACACCATCCACTGTCTTCAGCGTAGTTCCTCTATTCCTTTGGGTGTTAGAAAAGTGATATCTGCTTCCTCTGATGGCATATGTGAATGGAATCTCGATAGTAATCAGGAAAGGTGCGAGGGAGTATTTCTACGCAGATAATCTTGTGTTGAAAAACAATCAAGATTGTTTTGTTTTTTAATTCTCTTTTTGGTGTCAACATTTGTTCTAAGACAGAAAATTCATTTGGATTTGTGTGCTATGATGTTCAATTTAACATTCTTATCGAATAAAAATAAGAAAAATGATACACAATTCTTTGGATTATGATGACCCTGTAAGATCGATTGTTCTAACAATTATATTTGACCTTAATGTAGGCCATACTTGATTCCTGAGACATCTGATCAAGGAGTTTGTATATCCCTAGCTCATTCTCCTGGAAGTGATGACATTGTTGCTTCTTACCGTCCTAGAGTTGAAGTGTCTTGCGAGATGGATTTTTCTCAACCAATGCTCACCCCTGCTGGTGTTGGTCGTGGAACACAGGGTTCCCATCTTTATTTGAAGAGAGTAGGTAGCAGTTACTTAAAGTTGGGGGTTGCTCATGCCACTGTTAGTGATATTCGACTTCCCAAATCTGCCATCATAGAGAGAGATCATCAGAAACCCCTATTTGTGACTGGTGACGAAGCAACACATGCGTTGATTCTGCAAGAGTTGCCATCTTTTACTGTTGCTCAACTCATGAAATCACACCAGCATTTTGTTTGTGATGTGAAGCATACAAGTGCTTTCGATCAAAGTTTACTTTGCTGCTTAAGTGAAAAGACCTTCCAACTTTTTGGTACCACGATCTTATGAAAGTGCAAGTACTGTTGCATTTTAATGCAATTTAAAGTTGCTTGGCTGTTTAGATCCCAGCTATTCCTTGGTAATTTAAGTTCAAAGAATTAGCAAAACTGGTATTTGACTTCCTGGGTTTATAATTTCCATTACTTCATCTTATTGACCAAATTGGCTGATACTTGTTGCAGGTTGTCAACTTTTTTGGCAGGTGAACATAGTTCTTACAAAATCCAGGATGTAAAGTACTAAAATGTGCTTCTTGGGTTGCAGCGTCTCTTGGTATGTGTGTACATATTTGGTGTGTGTGTATATATAATATATATAATGTAACGAGGAAAGCATGGGCATATGATATACTGATACTGGTTGAGGATTGGCTTGATTGAACAACACAAAATGTAAACTTTGTGAGAAGGGACATGCCGAAGCCCTTGACCATCGTATCATTAGGAAGGATTGTGGAAAGCTTTTGGAGGTACTTACCTCTCGCTTATCCAAGTTAATACACATGGTGGTTATCTTGAACTATTCGGAAACTTTGTACCCATTGTTTGGTCTTATGCTATATACACTTTTCTACTCGAGCCCCTCTATTGGATAACTGGAATCCTATCAATGAATCTTCCTTATCAGGTCCATGTATTAATGGCAGGAATTGGTTATGCCCGACTTAGGAAACTGGAAGCGCAACGGGCGTGAATGCTCTCGCCTATAATTTTCAGGGGGCACAAGCAGGACGTTTAGTAACTGGTGTTTCGGTTTCTCTCTTGAGAAAATAAACCTAAGTTGGATCAACATGCAGATTGAATGCCATAATGTCATCCAACTAAGGTATGTTGCTAGGCCTACTTCATGGATTGTGTTTCGGTAGGGTGCATTGTTAGGAACTGGTTCTGGATTGAATGGCAGAGGATAATTAGTACTGGGAGATGCTTTTGATTAAGAAGATAAAAGAGGCAATACAATAGTGCAAGCCTGCATTTCGGCCAATTAGGTCTTGGAGCTACCTTTAAAGTTAATTGCGAATAAGGCCTTAGAAGTTGAATTAAAAGAGGGGTGGTTAATATTGTATGGAATTGGTATGAGTTGTGATGCCGTGATATGTATCTTTTTTACTTTCCAGGCGTTGTCATGGTTGTTCTGCATCTTTCGTCGTTTCTTATTTGGGCTCCTGGATACTTCACTGCCTGCGAGTTTACAATGCGGTAATACGAGCACGACCATAATTCTTTATAAGAGATGTGGAAATAAAGATAAATTAGTATCGTCGGAGGATTAATAAATCAAGAGTTAACAAGTTTAAAGAAACGCTTCAATCTTATATGGGCTGAATTGTAGATAGTATGAAATTTTAGGAGATAATGAGGGCCAATGATATCATAACTAATGAAGTTGGACTGAATGTGTAATAAAACTTTTGTTCTTGTTTAATTAATTATTTTCTGTTAAAAGCATAATTTTGGACAACCCACTAATTGTGTCTTGGATTAAAAAAGTAGTAATAAAATATTTAAACTTTTAATTTTTTTTTAAATTGATAATAAATTTTAAATTTTCAGAAATTTTCAATTCTAGCTGGACATTAATAGTTGTTTTTTCGATGTCTTTAGTCTTTTACTTTCTGTTTATTCTTTTGATGTCTTAAATTACTTGCGCATTATCAGTACATTTTTCATTTTTAGTTCATTTTTTTGATGTTCTTAGTGTGAGAACGTAGGGCAATGTAATCTGAAAATTGAAGGATGAAGGTGTCGAGAGAACAAACTGAAAACGAAAGAAAAAATTAAAATCAAAATATAAGGTCGTCGAGGTTGCATAATTCGATTTAGGTTATTTTTTAAAAACGTTTTAATTACGTGATGAAATGATATTGTTTCATTAATCTTTACTTGTGTTAAAAGTTGAGGTGTATTAATAGTTAAAGTTTCTGACACACGTAGCAAGTCATGTTATGAAATTTAACGGAAATACTAACGTTGAGCTAGAATTGAAAAAAATTGAAAGCTTGAGTATTTTATTGTCACTTTTTAAAGTTCAGGCTAGAATTAAAAAAATTGAAAATTTAAGCATTTTATTGTTACTTTTTAAAGTTCAGACTATAATTGAAAAATTGAAAAAAAATTAAGACTTTTTTTAGTAATTAATCCTTAAATCTTTTAGTTTTAATGAGTAGTATTTTAGAAATATTATTTTGAGTTTTAATTATTTTGGTGAAAGATCTATGTTGAAAGGGCTTTTACGTAGTTAGGTTTTTCTTTCCAAGGGTGTGCATACATCGCAATAAACATTGTTTAAGATTAGATTGGATGAATGACGAATTCTATAAGGGAGGATTTTTTGTTTTCTTCTATTACATCAAGAATATAATTCTTATTAAAGTAAACACTTGTAGCCTTTTTTATTCTTATCTTTAAATCAACCTTATTATCTATATTTTTCTTTCACATAACTGATTCGAAGTTCATTAAAGTTGGAGATTTTATGTTGTTCATGTTTTATCTAAAATGTGTGTTTTATAGAGTTGCAGGTTCTTTAGTCTTAGAGTTTAGCATCAGTCAGTGTTGCCAATAATTTCATGGTTTTCTTATGAGCAAAACACGAGTAATTAGACTGCATCAGTTCACCTTTTTGGTGAAAATCATCGTTAATATCTTCATAAAAACGAATGCTAGGGCGACATATAGTCGCTATCTTCTGTTTTTGCGTGATAGTATAATTTGCACGTTGCACCATCGCAAGACAAACCTTCCTTTAACGAAAGATCAAGTGACCAACACCCTCTATTTTTACAACATAAACCTGTAAACCTCCAAA
This sequence comes from Erythroxylum suave, assembly GCA_027563595.1. Lineage (NCBI taxonomy): Eukaryota > Viridiplantae > Streptophyta > Magnoliopsida > Malpighiales > Erythroxylaceae > Erythroxylum > Erythroxylum suave. Next base: position 35,254,644 of record JAOSBN010000004.1, on the reverse strand, counting down.
GAAAAGTAATGGCAGTACTACTGAATGATGCCAGAGATAAAAAATGTGTAAGACGTTCCGCATTACTTTTACAGAGACTTGTAACAGGTTGCTGGATTCTTAGTTCTACAGTTCATTGGTTTGAAATTCAGGTAATCAAATACGTGTTTGCTTATACATAGTAACTAGGTTGTGAGAAAGAACAGGAAGGGTCTCAGATTCAAGTTTGTGATTAGTTGTGAATGGAAGTATAAAAGCAGTCATTTTTAGTGAGACACTCGGTGAACTATGTTTTAAAAGATTTATAAGTTTTAATCGCAAATGTATGGTGTAGCTGTAGCTAGCACTAGTAAGAATGAGTCGATGTCACAAAGATTGTAAATAATAAACTTTTAATTAACGATGTGTTATGTTGTTAGCAAGTGATGACCGATAAGATCCTTTCAAATAATGTTATCTTGGGAAGCGAGGAGGACATGCTTAAAACTCGTTTAGTAATCTTCTCTTGAAGGTGGGCTTTTACCCTAAGCATTTATATTTTGAGTTTCTCAATTATATGTGTTTTGGGGAGTTGAAAGTATCGACTCTTTTCTATTATTTAACCATCAAATCAGATTGTGGATTTAAATAAAAATTAAACTAATATTGACACAATAATGAACTTGGATAAGGAAAATATTTAGGGATGACAATAAGTTGGCCCATATAAGCCTTATTTTAGGTGATTTTAATGAGTCAACCTATTAAAAAAAGGCATCTTACACTCTTAATTTTAAGAAAATTATTTTAAAAATTGACAGAACTAACGAATGGGCTGACCCATTTTTATCCTTGAAAATATTACGAGAAGTTAATATCAAATGAGCAGTATTTAGGTGATGAATTCCTTTAAGAATTGTTAAGTAGTAACATTTTATCATGCAATTAGATTATTGATTATTGGACCATAGAAATTCCTATCTTATATTAATATCTTTCTTAAGACTATTAACAATTAACTCTTAGTTGATTAATTAAAATCTCTCTATAGTTAAAATTCCTAAGATTGCATTATTGATTCGTTAATTTTATTATTAGGTTTGCCATTAATCTAGAAGATTTATGTCGACATTTCTTTGAGTTTGTATATAACTCATTCTAATTATGATATATCTATTCTCACAAAAAAGATTTTCCAATCTCAATCATATGAAATCAAATCATGAATTAATATTCCAAATATATTTGTTTAAGAATATAATGCATAATTGAATAACAATAAATCAATCAATAAAACTACATTAAATAAAAGATTAAATCGTATTGCCATCATAACTTAGGGTTCATCATACAATAAACAATTTAGTTCCTATGTGTAGAAAATAGAACCAATAACAAATATTCAAAAGAACAAATAGAAAACAAATAAATCATATTATAAATCTCCCTTTTGTAATAAATCTTCTTACAATTTAGATTGAACGATGCTCTTTATAAGATCTTGTGATGTATTTTTTAGTGTTTTCTCATTCTCTGTTCAGAATGACCTTTTCTCTATATTTCTTATGACCCAAAAATGCTTCTAAACTTGCCTCTTCTAATATGTCTTCGATAATATCCTTTTATAGTAAAAACTAAGATTTTTGGGATACACACGGTCACTTAAATGACCGTGTAGGTGATCATGCAACTGTAGAAATACCTAAAATCGTGACTTTATACAATCACAGAGACTATAAAGGTACATACACTACCGTGTAACTCTACACACGCAGGAATTATGTGGTTAAACTTCCACACATTTACAAAGACTTACAAAGTCACCATAAACGATTGTGTAAGTCCATAATTGCTTCAAATCTTTGCTCTATGTTACAATTTGTTCTGAATTCTTCTCCTTTTAGTTCATGAAGACAATTATTACCTACACACATTTGAGGCTAAATAAGTATCAAAAATACTATCGAACTCTTAAATAACAAGCAAAACACATTAGAAATGAGTATATATATAGACAAATAATTGTCTGTCAAACATCTCCATAATTAAGCTTTCGTTTTTCTTCAAGAAAATCATAATCTCAATCATCAATCTTACAAACATTCATTGCATATTAACCTAAACATATCTATCCACATTCTAAATCATCAAATCATATCAATTAAATTAACATACAATTAGATTGAAGTCATTATAGATCCAACCTTTCTAAGTCAATATTAAGACCAATAACATAGACGATCTTTTAAAATCAAAAGCACAAAAAATTTTACAACCTTACCAAGGATTCACTAAATGCACTCAAAGTGTTTATGGTGAAAATTGTAAGAACTCTCAAATCAATGCATAGAAACACTGTTAACCATAAGCTTGTAATAAAATCATACCTCTACTACTTATAATTAAACAAGAAACAAAAATCAAAAGTTCTTAATATAAGGTTTAATAAGGCTTAGGTTACTGTATGATAGGGATAAAAAAAAGGGTGATAAAATTGAATGGAATTTACATAAACAAATTACATACAACCTAGTTCTTCAAAATATAGGTCCCTCGTACCATAATTCCATTGGTACAATAAATTCAACACTATTTATTTTATTTTATTAATTTTTTACTATGCTCGCAACATATATTATTGTCTTTTCTTTTTCTTTTTGAGCATTCACTATGCACCTATCATCAAAGAAATATTTGATCTCTTTAAAATTTTTTAATTTGATCTAAGTTTCAAGCAATCAAGTGATTGTAAATCCTTTAAGGTTCAAAAATAATGAAAAGGCTAAGGTAAAGGCTATCATTGTGGTTATAACCAATGAAAAGGTTGAGTCTCAGAAGTGGTTACTTCTAAGGGATAAAATATGATAAGATAATAATAACGAACATATGCTCTAATTCAATATAAATGTCTTTTTCATTTTAATACTTCTAATTTAACAAATGTGGTCTCAATATGAATAATAAAATCAAGTTATAAAATTATCTAGCTACGTTTGACAACACACATGAAATAATAAAAGAGCTTAAATAATGATGTTTTTGCTCTTCGACACAACAGCTGACAAAAAGGATCTTATGTGTAAATAATATGCAAATTTCATTCAAATTAATTATCTCATTGATGCCCAAAAATATAACTTATAAAAGGAAGTTTATTTTAACTTTCATTCTTTTACATACTAATTCAATTCAATAATCAATATGATCTACAGTATTTTGGACATATTTTACCTAACTTAAGACATCAGTTTGGAAGATTTAATAAAAAAGAACATAGTAAACTTAAGAAATTCATTCCCCACACTTAAAATTATACATTGTCCTCAATATTTACGATTAAAGCACATAAAAATAAAATAATAATAAAACATAAAAAGACATGAGAAAGGTTCGAAATTGGTACTACCCTAAATAATAAGAAATATAGAGTTCTGAATTTGACGAAGGGTTCGTTCGATGTTAGATACATCCATCCTTGCAAAAATTTAAACAATAAGGGATAAAAGTTAAAAAATAAAAAATAATAAAGAACATGATAATACAATAAAATATAATAAAGTAATATGAAAGAAAGCCTTATGCTAACACAAAAATGGAAAAAAATGAAATAAAAATGAAAACTATCATAATTCTTGGGTTGCCTTTTAAGTAGTATTTGTTTAACGTCGTTAGCTCGACGTACCGTTCATATTTACCATCAACCTGGGTCTATAATTAGTGGATTGCTTCTACTTATTTCTTCATATAGTGGTTTAGTAGCTTATGAATAAGCCACATGTTGAATGTATTAAATTAGTAACTCCAATTGCTTCCATTAATGCCCTTTTTTTATAACAAATTGTTAATAAAATAAAGACCAATAAAACTCCCATAATCTTTAGTTGACTCAAAACATTTTGTCTAGTCAAAAGCGGGAACCATTCATATTTAAAGTGATTACCAATAATTCATCAATAGTTTCCTTATTTGGCTCCTCTTGTTGTTCTTTCTCAATCACCTTTATTCATTCTTCTACTTTCTCTTCTTGGATTAAGACTTCCTTCTCTTTTTCTTCTTTAGTCAGCTTTTGCCACTCATCTACTTCCTCTTCTTAGATATAGGCTTCCTCTACTTCCTCTGTCATATGTTTTTGTTTCTCTTCTAAAGTAGCAGTTACCTCCTCATCTTCTTAAAATACAACTTCATTCATGAAGTCAACCTTTGTCTCTTATTTACTATGAGGTGTTAATAAGCTAAAATAATATGTTGTATTAAGCTCCATGTATTTAGGTGAAGAAAATCTCTCTTCAAATTTACATTGGCTAGCTTCACTTTTGGTAAGGCATTCTATTATTATATCTGTAAGTCTTTTTTTTTTTTTGCTACTGATGTTGTAAAGATTTAGTTGAAGCATATTCATTCCATCCATTAATGTAAGGGTTGCTCCACTATGAATTATAAGTATTCTCATATGGTGAACTCTAAGGCTAGTTTTGCATGCAATATGGTTGCTCCCACATATAGTTTGGTGCTCGACATTCACAATTGTAATGGTTACCCCACAAATATCATAACATGACATAGATATCTGTTGAGATTCCAAATACGTGCTACTATGCTTTTCGTTCCAAGTTTGTGATGTTTCCATATGCGATAACATATTAGAGCTCCCACGAGAATACCGTCCTCTTCATCCTTCCATTATGGTTTGTAACTCTAGCGATGAAACTTAAATCTAACAATAAGCCACAAACACAAGTAATAATAGAGAAATTCAAAAGATAAATAAATGACCAAATAAAGAAAAATCAAAATCAAAATCAAAATCAAATAAAACATGAAATAGTGGTTAGATTAATAAAAGCTAGGCTTTCCTAATATTATTATTCTCGACAATGGTACCAAAAAACTTGATTGAGAGTTTTTATACCAATAAAGATTTATAATTTTTAACCATAGGTGCACGTTGTAACTATAGCTAGTACTAACAAATATAAGTGGATCCTACGAGGAATTTAAGTACTAGTATTGACCCTCTATAGTGCAACTAAACTATTGATAATTAGATCGTAAAAATTCCTATCTTATGTTAATATTTTTCTCAAGACTACTAACAACTAACTCTCAGTTGATTAACTGAAATCTCTTTCTAGTTAAACCTCTAAAATTGCATTATTAGTTCATAAATTTTACTATTAGGTTTGACCATAATCTGGAAGATTTATGTCGACTTATCTTTAAGTTTTCAAGTAAATTCTTACAATTATGGTAGATCTATTCATAAAAAAGATTTCTCAATCTCAATTATATGAAATCAAATCAAGTACTAATATTTTAAATATATTAGTTCAAAAATATATCACATAATTGAATCACAATAAATCAATCAATTAAACTACATTGAATAAAAGATTAAATCATTGTATCATCACAACTTTGGATTCATCATACCTAGGCATTAAACAATTTAGTCCCTACATATAAAAAACAATTCCAATAACAAATATTCAGAAAAACAAATAGAAAACAAAGAAATCATATTATGAATCATCCGTTTACCTCTAATGAATCTTCTTACAACTTAGATTGAATGATGCTCTCTATTGGATCTTATCTTTATGCTTTCCTCATCCCCTGTTCAAAACTGCCTCTTCGTGATTCTTACGACTAAAACATGCTTCTAAACTTGTCTCTTTTAATCTACCTCCAATAGTATCCTTTTATCGTACAAACTAGGATTTTTGAGATATATTCGAGCACTTACATGATTGTCTAGGTGACCATGTAAATCCAGAAATATCTAAAATCATGACTTTACACGATCATAGAGACTTATACGGGCACATACATGACTATGTAACTCCATATAAGTAGGAATTATTTTGTTAAAGCTCTACACATTTACAGAGACTTGTATAGTCAATGTATATGGTCGGTTAAGTCCATAATCACTTTAAATTTTCGTTATCTGCTATGATTTTATTCGAATTCTCATCCTTTTAGTTTATGAATGCAATTATCACCTATAACACATTTGAAGTAAAATAAGTACCAAAAATACTATCAAACTCTTAAATAACATGCAGAACCCATTAGATATGAGTATATAAATAAAGACAAATAGTTGTCTATCACTCCTGCAGCGTAAGCAAATTAGAGCTCAATTGATGCAACAAATTATCCTAACCAAAATGGTTTAAGTGATATGAACCCGCTTTATGGATATAATATTGGCCAAGTGTGAAACTATGCAATCAGCATAATGCATCAAAAGTAAATCAAAGATACCAATGCATGAAGTAACAACTAGACGTAATTGAGTATCATCAATTTGATGAATAATAAATTTGACATGAGAAGTAATCTAGCCAAATGTTTATTGGATTTTGGTCTGTTTCATGTGAATAACCCCAGAGGTTTCTATAACTTTGATGAAAGCTCGGTGACCTCAACTTAGAACTTGGTCAATAGCGAGGTGATGTAGGCCACTGAGCATTACTCGGTGAAGGGACCGTATGACTCAGAAGAACAAGTGAAAGAGAGCCCGGAATAAGGAAGCAATGTGTGGGGATCCTTCTAAAGAGAGGAAACGAAATGACTGGGTTGTGTACAAGTGCACAAGAGGCAACTACAGCTAGTCAGAGGAAGATTATGGCAGCTCAGAAAAAGGTCAGAGGGAAGTTCATAGAAATTTAGCAAATCTGAGATCCAACGACATTTGCTGATAAAATAGATGAAATTGAGGTTTTTTGAGTAAGTAAAGTCTAACAAAAATTTTCTCGTACAACCACTTTATAGTTATTTATGAATTTAACCATTATTTTGATGATTTATATGGTCACAGTGGTTAATATTATTGAAAATTAATTTATGAAAATTGACCTATTAATTAATAAATTGATCAATTTTTAACAATAAGAGTTATTAAAATAAATTAAATCGGAAAGTTAAAATCTAAATCAAAAAGTTAAACGGTCCAAATTTTTATGATTGAACCGACCGAATCGGTTGAGTTTTTCAATCATTGTATAAAAAGTATTCTTCTTATTGAATAATGTGTACTTGATTCATGATATTTAAGTTCTTCGGTGAGTTATATATACAAGTTAAGAAGTCATTTATTTGGTAGAGTTTAGTATCTCAAGTTTGCGTATGCACATATTTCCATGTATGTAAACTATTTAAATGAATGTGAATATTTTTTAGAGAATCAAAAATTGTTACATGATATTAGGGTTATTATTATTTTTGAAATGCTAATTCTCCTCATTATATTATGTTATGTTCATCAGATTCCTCTTAATCATTATATACTTTCTTTCTTCTCAATCTTTTCAAGTGATCATGTTAGAATTCACTAAAACCAGCCATATCTTTGATGCTTGGACATTTAAGAATACTACTTTTGTTATAATATTGGTTTTGCAAAACATTTAACCAACTAATCTATTGAATGAAAGGAATTATAAGTGGTCATAATTAGTTTGTAGTGTCATGAATGGTAGATGAAAATTGGGCTATTTATTAGACATTGAGCTATACGAAAGTCTAATAAAGACATTTCTACACGTACAGCAAGAGGCATTGGCACACAAGGGAACAGTGCTGAAAACTCAATAGCAAGCCCTCAATAATATGCATATTATTGATTTTAGAGCCACAGGTCACATGACCTATTCTTTTAATTATTTCACTTTCTATAATCTTTGCTTTAGTTACAAGAAGATAACTGCAACTAGTGTGTCCATTATCACAGTGGAAGGCTATGGGTACATTTATATAAACAATTCCCTTACATTAAAGAGGTTCTTAATGTTCTTAAATTATTTGTAAACCTTATTTATGTCAAAAAATTCAATACAAATTTCAGTTGTCAAGTAATATCCTTTCCTTTACACTATGTTTTTTAGGAACATAGCATAAAAAGGAAGATGAGACGTTCTAGTGAGACAGATATGCTTTACATTTTGGAAGACCAACGTGGAAGAACAATTAATAATTCCTTACCTGGATCATTCCTTTATGAGTTATTATATCTAATAAAGAAAAAAAAGGTTTTATCAATGTCTTTTAGGTCACTACAAATATCAATGGGAGTGATCCGAGCCTGGCCCGCGGCTAACCCAGCCCACCTTATATATATTTTAAAAATTTAAAAATAACGTTTTTGATATTACAGTCTAGTCACGGGTCGAGCCAGGCTAGTCCCAACCTGCTAGGCCTGACCTCAACTTATGGCCTAGTCAACCCTAACCAAAATCGGATCGGGCCGAGTTAAAATTGACATTCCTATAGGTAACTCATCTTTTTATTGTAATTATTGTAAACTTGCAAAGTGTAAGTGTGCTTATATTTGTTGAGAAATCGGGATAAAATTTGATCCCGACTACAGTGACATAATCATGAAACTTTTTCGTATTTTGATTTCTCAAAAATCAAGATCACTTAATTATATAAAAGAATTGATAATTAAATCATAATAAAACATAAATCTTAATTCTTACCTTATTCGAAAGCTTGATCATATTCTTATAGTATCCTATAAATCGTTTACAAAATTGATCCATCTCAACTGTCATATTGCACAAATGTCCGACCTCTACCGGTATCTATAGAACAAGTTGAGGGAGCTTTGTAACTCCTACAAAGAAGGTTAAATAAGAAGTGCTAGCGCAATTAGAGCTTAAGTCATAAATAATTTTAATTAAATACAAACTACGCCAAATAAGATTCAGTATTTCATAGTAATCCTTATACATAAAGTTTATCAAACTTTATAATCAAGTCCAACTTGATTAAAGTATCTTTGCTATTTTCAACTCGTTCTTTATGTGAGGCCCATTAGGTTTCCAAATATGTTGGTAATGATTATGAATTATAATTTTAATTTAAAATTAGAATTAAATAAATTGAAACTTCTTTTAATTTATCTTTAATTATTCAATTAAATAATTTATATCAAGATGGACGTCTAGCACACATTTGGACCACTTAAATATTTAGAAATGTCAAAATTTTAATTTATCTTTAATTCTTCAATTAAACAATTTATATCAAGATGGACGTCTAGCACACATTTGGACCACTTAAATATTTAGAAATGTCAAAATGATTTTGACTAACCTTTTTGTGCATGTTTTTTTTCATATAATTCAATCATTTCATCATTCAATGTTCCAATTAGATATAGAATATGAAATTAATGTCTACTCTATTTTGAGTCTAATCATATTAGTTCTCCACCATTAGCTATTAGTTCAATCGATGACATTTATAAACTATTCACAAAAATGTCATTCTACTTTGGTCAAGGATTTTTCCAAATTAATGCTAATCGAAAACAACAGAACATTATCCCTAATTACTTTAGGGTAATGAATCTTATCTTAATCACCCATCTACCTCCATATAATTCAAGCTACTTCCAAAGACATCGAATAAGCTAGACATGATTACAAATTTAGAATAGGTCATAAGTATTATCAAAACATAACAATCCATATATAAGATAACTTTGAAGACTTCAAGTCAAAGGATCACTCATAAAATCATTACAATGAGAATTTTGATAGAGATAAAAATAATGTTCCAAATGGATTTTCTATATTGGGTTAGTTCAGTGAACTTATTTTCTAATAAGCATCTATATGTTTGTTTAAATATCTAAATGCTTTAATCTATGAGATTGACCACTTCCTTTATAATGAAAAATATAATGTGCGCTAATCTTTTTTCGTTTTTATTAATATTCGATCTTAATAGAACAATAACTAGGAAAATTTTAATGATAATATATAAATGTAATATAAATCTCATAATTATAATCTCATTATAATTTCATTTGCAATGAATAATTATCTCATGAACTTTATCATCTATATTTAAAATTGAACAAGATAAATAATGCCTTTAAATAATTGTTACTAAACTATACAACTAAACAATCTGTAGAACATAAGCCAACAATATTTTCTATAAGTAATATAGAAAACTTTCCTTCTTTTTCCCTTATTTATAATGATATTTGAGTCCTTGTATGGTTTTAAATATTTATGATGTTGAGTGATTTATCTCATTTATTAGTGAATGTACTCTAAAAATTTAAATTTTAAATCTTTTAAAAAATAAATTTGATATCAATACTACTTTTACCAATTTTTGCAACATCATCAAAACTTAATATGATGGTAGTTTTAATTAGTTTCTTTATGATAATGCTAAAGATTATTTTAATCAAACTTTTTCTTCACATTTTGTTTTTCAAAAAGAAAGTATCATTTATAAATTCTCTTATGTTAGCACACTTCAACAAATAGGATGACTAAACAAAAAAAAAGCTCAACTTCTTTTTTTTTTGCATACAAAGGAAAATACATAATACTATCTCAAGGTTCGACGATACAAGGTTCCTTGCAAATCTCTGTGGATAAGATCTATAATAGCACTCAAAGGCTCCTGGAGGATATGCAAGCCTGGGCATGATAGGACTGCTATCACGGCCAACCAATTCACACACTGATTCCCTTCTCGATAGATATGCTTAAATGTTACCTCCCAGTTGCGGTATATCAACGCCCAGGTACCAGCAACCAAAATATTATTCTCAGACATGACAAATTATGATGAGGATAAAATGTTAATGACTTATAGGGAATCCACTTCGACTTCGATTTATTGCAGCCCCACTCCCATGCTAACGTAAGGCCCGAGTGAACTCCCTAAAGCTCAGTAGTTAGCGATGAACCCCCACCAATATTATGGATAAAACCGCCGCACCACTAACCTTGATTATCCCTAAGTAGACCCTCAGTAGTAGTGAGATGTGTTCCCTATTTTGCTGCACCATCGGTGTCCAATTTGACCCACCTTCATTCAGTTTGAGCTGGCTAACCAATGGCCCCGAGGTAGACCCTACTGTGGAAACACTTGGTATTCTATAATCCGTGCTCTTTCTATTCAATCGACATAGTCCCACACTAACCGCGATCCGATTGCCGACCAAACAATATTGTCCTCAAAGAGACTTCTATTAAACCATTACCATAGGAACCAACAGGCGACACCATAAATCCAAGGCCACTCGATTTGTTTAACATGTTCTTGCTTCGTGAGTTTAGACAACAACCACCTCCCCTCATCGAGTTGAAAAAAGTCTATATCCACCACTGCAACGGGGAATTGATGCCAGAATGAGTGCGCACGCTGACAATCTTGTAAGACATGCAAAATAGACTCTTCTTGGCCGCAAAAGTGGCAGCTGCTATTCCCTGAAAGATTCTGTGCCACTCTTTGTTGGTTGGTGAGTAGTTTATTCTTGGCCACCAACTAAAGAAAAGACCTAATGCGTTAGAGCCCTGCCTATTTCAACATTAATTCTCATAACTGTTGATCAGCCTTCGAGATCTGATCTTCAATGAGGTCATAGGCTGATGTTACTGTGAAACCCCCATGTGTGGTGGGACCCCAGTCCACTGTGTCTGCCCTCGTATGTAATCCGTTTGGTCGGATGACCGCAATAGCTATGCAAACAATGGAGGGTAGGTAGTGGTGGAACAAACTCCATTGCCAATCGCCATTTGCATTTATATAATCTGATACTTTAGAAAAACGAATGCTAGCCAAAATTGGAGCAGTCGTTACATTAATTAGGGGATCCCAGTCCTCCACCCAGTTGTCCAGCCAGAAGTGGATTCGCTTGCCATTACCCAATTTCCAGTTTAACCCTTGCCTCACAAAGAGCCAAGTTGTTGCAATCCCCCTCCAGCAGGCTGAAGCTCCGGATCTATCGACCGAAGGGGGAATGGACTGGGTGTCTAGAAAAAGCTCACCTTCTAAGCATCAAAAGAGTATTAATGTTTAACAAAATATCAACTGCTACTCACCTCATTAATGAGCTTCCAATAAGTGTCATCGATTTCCAAATCGCAATCATTATTCTCAAAAGTTTTTCTAAATGCAAATATTATCAATTATTATTTTAGCTATGAAATTCATATTATAGAGCTCTCAAAATTGCATATAGATAGGCATATATTTTACCAAGTTTAAGTATTCTTTTTTTGTAATGTATTAGGGATTCGACTGGGGGTCATGTATCAAAGTAGGCAGATGACACAATTTCTTGAAAAATCCTGTTTCTGACTTGGAGTCTTTAAGGTGAGATAGTCCAACTTGATGTTAAAATCAGGGACTATGATGAGAATAACACTTTCATTGTTGAGAGTTGTAAATAGAATATCAATTAATGTGTTTTGGTAAGTCGTGTAGGCAATGTCAAGAAGAGACATTGTGACATTGACTGGAATTTCGTTTCTTCCATGGAAAGCAAAACACAAGTATCATATCTCCAACATGGAGATGAGTATGATTCTAGTCTCTCCAAAGAGAGGTGAGTTCTTTTGGAATCGTCAGTTTGACATATTGTTCTACTATTGTTGCCTTTAAGCTACACTATTTTAAACGAGAACTTTGGATGATCTCTTTTACCTATGGACGATTAGTAGTAAGGATGACAATCCAATAGAGTTTATGAGAAGATATACTATTGGACTTAACAAGGGAAGAGATGTATCTTGGATATGACTTTCTTTCAGGAGATGAGTAATTTCTACTAGATTCTCTATTTTATTAGAAAGAGTTTGTTTGACATTAGAAGGAATATTTACTTTATTAGAAAGGGTTTGTTTGACATTGGAAGTAATATTTACTATTGAAAGAGTTGACAAAAGATGATCTGGGTCACTAGGTAAAGAGTTGCTCATGGCATATAAAGAGATCTCCTTACTGTCATCAAGAATAATGTAGTCATAGTCAATAACACTCATGAATCTAATACCATTCGGGCTACCCTTGGTTAGAGGGCACACGGGATACAGAAATCCAAGATATATGGCATGTAGACCACATGAATCGAGAAAGGTCTTTCTTGCTATGACTTTTAAGCTTGTAAAATATTTCACCAATAAGCCTCAAGGGAGCTGCATGATTAATTTTTAGCCCATATACCAGTTAAGTGGTTTACATAACAATTTTCTATAAGAGGGCAAAAATAAACAAAGATTGACTGTAGCTTAGATTTCAGATATGCTAGTCAAGACTTAAAGCTTTTTTTTTCTTTTTGGAGTGACAATCCTCAAAGCCTACCTTTTAAAAATTTAAACTAACTAATCTTTTCCGTATAACTTAGACCTCAAACAAGATTTATAGCCAAAGATTTTCTGAGCGTAGTCTCTTGCTGGGAATTGTAGATGACATGGACCTCTGATGAAATTCCTTGTTGTGGTGGCATTTTCGGACTCCTAAACTCATAGCCTTTTTATTTCCTTGATAAAGTTAAAGTACTTGAATGTTGGTGCATATATATATATATATGTAATTGAACAACAAATTGTGTTGTGATGAAATGTTAGATTCATGACCGTAACTAACTAAGCTAGGATGACTTTTGAGATATGATAACTATTTGCAGTGGCGGAGCCAGGAATTTTTTGGAGTCGGGGCTGATTGGACAGCGATGGACTGGCAACGAAGACTTCCGACAAATTTAAAATTAATTCAAAAAATAATTTCAAAAGCACATTCATAAATGAAGTTAACTAAAATATTCAAATTACAATGTCGTTATACATTTTTAGAGACATTAGAACTAATGGATGATAATTATATTCGGCGAGTCGCCATGTCTTGAAATTGCTGTAAAATAGTCTCATGAGTTTTGTAAATAACAATAACAATAACAATGTTTTAATAACAATTTCATTGAACGCAAGATTTTTTTTAATAAAATATTAAATTTGTATATATATATATATAATATTCAAAGTTGAAACCAACGTTCTTAACGAAGAATGTTTCATCGAGTCAAAGATGAAAGGCATGGCAGGCGGAGGGTTGATGCAAGAGTTACGTGACTCACAGCACCTCGCTATGAAATGAGGGAGTTGGATAAAGCTTAC
>JAOSBN010000004.1:35230076-35240652 GCA_027563595.1 Erythroxylum suave | reverse complement strand
AAGATGTTAAGAAGGCTGTAAAGAAGCTAATGAGTGCAGAAGATGAAAGCAAAGAGAGAAGAAAAAGAGTCAAAGAGCTCGGCAAATTGGCAAAAGAAGCAATAGAAGAAAATGGATCTTCTTGTCTCAACTTGAAACTGCTAATACAAGATGTCATGGAACATGCAGGTTCAATAACCAGCATATCACAAGTTCAAAAATGTTGAGTGAATACTACTGAAATATAAAAATAAAAGGTTCAGAGTTTTTGATGGGTGTCGAAACTACTTGTTTGGCCTTTATTTGACTAAAGGATAACACGTAGCCCTTTGTTCGGTTTGCGAGCGTGTCAGGAAATTAAAGTGTTTCCAAACTAGGGAAATAGGAAGAAAAAAATTGTTGCGCTTTGTAAACTGACCGAAAATCAAATCGACTATGTATTGCTAGAAAAGGGATAAAAATATAACAGGAAGTACTTTGCTTTATTGATAAACAAATTGGCAAAACGCAACAACTAAGAAAGTTGAAGAAATGGCTAGTTACAATTGGAAAGAAAAATGCTAGGCTAGGAAAAATAAAGAATTGCTGAAAAAGAAATAAGCTAAAAGTGCGAAGATTTGCTGGAGTGTCAGGCTTTTGATTTGTTAGAGTTTAGATTCTTTTTTCTTCTTCAAAGCTCCTATTTATAGCCAAAGATGTTGAGTGTCCTATTCCAATTGAACTTGCAATCTTGATAAAATTTTATCCCACTAGATAAAGATAAAGTTTAAACCTCATCCTATTCGATGAAGAATGAGTTTGGCTGGTGTCCATCATCTTATGCTCTTATCTCCTCTTTAATTTTGGACTCCTAGACTCCTAATCCAAATCCAACTCTACTACGTCCTCTCCTGCTAGACACCGAACTCTAATGGGCCAAGGCTAGTATTTGGACTTCGAATCATTGATTTTCTTTGGGCTTCGAGTTTTTCGGCCAAAAATAGTAAAAATGGGCCGAACCTATTTTTAGTTGTAAACACTACCAAAAATAAAATACCTACTCAAGAAGATTTGTAAGCAGTGATGAGCAGCGTCGATCCCACAGAGACTGGTCGAGTTTATTCCTAGTTGCTAGAATAGAAAAAGGGGAAATTTTGAATTAAGCAAAAATAAATAAAATTAAATATAATGCGACAAGAAATAGAATTGAAAGCAATGGAAATAAATACAGCCAAAGGTATAATTCTCAGTAAAAAATTCTTATGTTTGATCATTGATTCTAAGATAACTTTTTAATTCCACATTACAGACAAGTTATAGTCAAAAGGAACGTCCTCTCGTCTAATCTTACAGTATTAATAGGTTATTAAGATATGATCTAATAATAACCCCTAATTAACAAGTAACCCTAAGTACTACAAAAGATTTAACCTGGTAACATCATTAAAAACTAGTAAGACCTTGCCCTAATCAACAAAGACTACGAGAATTTATTTAAACTAGATTATGCCTTCACTCAATATAACCCAAAAGCTTTTACTCAACCAAGTTATACCAATTGCCACTTGTATCAATTGACGTAACAAATTATCCTAACCAAAATGGTTTAAGTGATATGAACCCGCTTTATGGACATAATTTTGGCCAAGTGTGAAACTATGCAATCGATATAATGCATCAAAAGTAAATCAAAGATACCAATGCATGAAGTAATAGCTAGACGCAATTGAGTATCATCAATTTGATGAATAATAAATTTGACATGAGGAGTAATCTAGCCAAATGGTTATTGGATTTTGGTCTGCGTCATGTGAATAACCCCAGAGGTTTCTATAACTTTGATTAAAGCTCAGTGACCTCGACTTAGAACTTGGCCAATAGGGAGGTGATGTAGGCCGCTGAGCATTAGTCGGTGAACGGACCGTATGACTCAGAAGAACAAGAGAAAAAGAGCCCGGAATAAGGAAGCAACGTGTGGGGAACCTTCTAAAGAAAGGAAACGGAATGACTGGGTTGTGTACAAGTGCACAAGAGACAACTATAGCTAGTCAGAGGAAGATTATGGCAGCTCACTTCACATAAAGTGAAGAAAAAAGGTCGGAGGGAAGTTCATAGAAATTTAGCAAATCTGAGATCCAACGACGTTTGTTGATAAAATAGATGAAACTGAGGTTTTTGGAGTAAGTAAAATCTAACACAAATTTTTTATTACAACTACTTTCTAGTTATTTATGAATTTAACCATTATTTTGATGATTTATACAGTCACAGTGGTTAATATTATCTAAAATTAATTTATAAAAATTGACCTATTAATTAATAAATTGATCAATTTTCAACAACAAAAGTTATTGAAGTAAATTAAACTGGAAAGTTA
The DNA here is from genome assembly GCA_027563595.1 of Erythroxylum suave. NCBI lineage: Eukaryota > Viridiplantae > Streptophyta > Magnoliopsida > Malpighiales > Erythroxylaceae > Erythroxylum > Erythroxylum suave. The sequence continues at coordinate 35,238,317 of JAOSBN010000004.1, read as the reverse complement.
AAATCTAAATAAAAAAATTAAACGGTCCAAAATTTTTATTATTGAACCGACCGAATCGATTGAGATTTTCAATTATTGTAGAAAAGTATTCTTCTTATTGAATAATGTGTCTTTGTTAAGGTAATCCTGTGATTTTGAAGAATTTGACTTGATTTATGATATTTAAGTACTTCGGTGAGTTATATATACAAGTTAAGAAGTCACTTATTTGATAAAGGTTAGTATCCCAATTTTGAGTTACTCGATCGGTGTACACATTTCCATGTATGTAAACTATTTAAATGAATGTGAATAATTTGAAGAGAATCACAAATTGCGACATGATATTAGGGTTATTATTATTTTTGAAAAGCTAATTCTCTTCATTTTATTATGATATGTTCATCAGATTCCTCTTATTCATTATGTGCTTTCTTTCTTCTCAATCTCTTCAGGTGATCATGTTAGAATTCACTAAAACCAGCCATATCTTTGAGGCTAAGACATTTAAGAATACTACTTTTGTTATAATAATGGTTTTGCAAAACATTTAACCAACGTATCTATTGAATGAAAGGAATTATAAGTGGTCATAATTAGTTTGCAGTGCCATGAAGGGTAGATGAAAATTGAGCTATTTATCAGACATTGAGCTATACAAAAGTCCAACAAAGACACTTCTACACGTACAGCAAGAGGCATTGGCACACAAGGGAGCAGTGCTGAGAACTCAATAGCAAGCCCTCAATAATATGGACATTATTGATTTTAGAGCGACAGGTCACATGACCTATTCTTTCAAATATTTCACTTTCTATAATCTTTGCTTTAGTTACAAGAAGATAACCGCAACTAGTGTGTCCATTATCACAGTGGAAGGCTACGGGTATATTTATATAAACAATTCCCTTCCATTAAAGAGGGTTTTAGTGTTCTTAAATTATTTGTAAACCTTATTTATGTCAAAAAATGCAATACAGATTTCAGTTGTCAAGTAATATCCTTTCCTTTACACTGTTTTTCAGGAACATGGCATAAAAAGGAAGAGACGTTCTAGTGAGAGGGATATGCTTTACATTTTGGAAGACCAACGTGGAAGAACAATTAAGAATTCCTTACTTACATCATTTCTTTATGAGTTATTATATCTAATAAAGAAAAAAAGGGTTTTATCAATGTCTTTTAGGTCACTACACATGTCAACTGGAGTGATCCGAGCTTGACCCGTGGCTAAGCCAGCCCACCTCATATATATTTTAAAATTAAAAAACAACGTTTTTGATATTACATTCTGGTCACGGGCCGAGCCAGGCTAGCCCTGACCTGCTAGGCCCGACCTCAACTTATGGCCTAGTCAAACCTAACCACAATCGGATCAGGCCGGGTCAAATTTGACATTCCTATAGGTAACTCATCTTTTTATTGTAATGATTGTAAACTTGCAAAGCGTAAGTGTGCTTATATTTGTTGAGAAATTGGGATAGAATTTAATCTCGACTGCAGTGACATAATTATGAAACTTTTCGTATTTTGATTTCTCAAAAATCAAGATCACTTAATTATATAACAGGATTAATAATTAAATCATAATAAAACATGAATCTTAATTCTTACCTTATTTGAAAGCTTGATCATATTCTTATAGTATCCTTTAAATTGTTTACGAAATTGATCTATCTCAACTATCGTAATTGTACAAATATCCGACCTTTACTGGTATCCACAGAACAAGTTGAGGGAGCTTTGTAACATCTGCAGAGAAGGTTAAATAAGAAGTGCTAACCCAATTAGAGCTTAAGCTTATTTATAATAAGTTTTAGACATTTTAGTAATTTAATTGAAATTAAATTCTAATTTAATTAAACTTTAATTAGAATCATAAATAATTTTAATTAAATACAAATTATGCCAAATACGATTCAGTATTTCACAGTAATCCTTATACATAAAGTTTTTCAAACTTTATAATCAAGTCCAACTTGATTAAATTATCTTTGCTATTTTCAACTCGTTCTATATACGAGACCCACCAGGTTTTCAAATATATTGGTAATGATTATAAATTATAATTATAATTTAAAATTGGAATTAAATAAATTGAAACTTTTTTTAATTTATCTTTAATTCTTCAATTAAATAATTTATAACCTTAGATCAAGATTGATGTCTAGCACACATCTTGACCACTTAAATATTTGGAAATGTCAAAATGATTTTGATTAATCTTTTTGTGCATGATTTTTTTGTATAATTTAATGATTTCATCATACAATGTTCCGATTAGATATAGAATATGAAATTAATGTCTACTCTATTTTGAGTCTAATCATATTAGTTCTCCACCATTAGCTATTAGTTCAATCGATGACATTTATAAACTATTCACAAAATATTATTCTACTTCAGTCAAGGATTTTTCCAAATTAATACTAATCGAAAACAACAGAACATTATCCCTAATTATTTTAGGGTGATGAATCCTATCTTAATCACTAACTACCTACATATAATTCGTGCTACTTCCAAGTACACCGAATAAGCTAGCCACGATTAGAAATTTAGAATAGGTCATAAGTAGTATCAAAACATAACAATCCATATGGATCACTCATATAATCATCACAATGAGAATTTTCATAGAGGTAAAAATAATGTTCCAAATGGATTTTCTATATCGGGTTAGTTCAGACCACTTCCTTCATGATGAAAAATATAATGTGTGCTAATCTTTTTACATTTTATTAATGTTCGATCGTAATAAAACAATAACTAGGAAAAATTTAAGAATAATAAATAAATGTAATATAAATCTCATTATAATTTCATTTACAATGTATAATTATCTCATGAACTTTATCACATATATTTAAAATTGAACAAGATAAATAATGCCTTTAAATAATTATCACTAAACTATACAACTAAACCAATTGGCTGTAGAACATAAGCCAACAATATTTTCTATAAGTATTATAGAAAACTTTCCTTCTTTTTTCCCTTATTTATAGTGATATTTGAGTCCTTGTATGGTTTTAAATATTTGTGATACCGAGTGATTTATCTCATTTATTAATGAATGTACTCTAATAATTTAAATTTATCTTTTAAAAAATAAATTCGATATCAAAACTACTTTTCCCAATTTTTGCAACATAATCAAAACTTAATATGATCTGAGTTTTAATTAGTTTCATTATGATAATGCTAAGGATTATTTTAATCAAACTTTTTCTTCACATTTTGTTTTTCAAAAAGAAAGCATCATTTATAAATTCTCTTGTGATAGCACACTTCAACAAATAGGATGACTGAACAAAAAAAAAGCTCACCTTTTTTTTTTGCATACAAAGGAAAATACACAACACTATCTCAAGGTTCGACGATAGAATCCTTACAAATCTCTGTGGATAAGATCTATAATAGCACTCGAAGGCTCCTAGAGGATATGCAAGCCTGGGCTTGATAGGACTGCTGCCATGGCCAACTGATCCGCACACTAGTTCCCTTCTCAATAGGTATACTTGAATGTCACCTCCCAGTTGTGGTATATCAACCCCCAGGTACCTGCAACTAAAATATTATTCTCAGACATGACTAAATTTGATGAGGATAAAATATTATTGACCTTTAGTGAATCCACTTCGACTTTGATTTGTCGATAGCCTCGTTTCCATGCTAACATAAGGCTCGAGTGAACTCACCAGATCTCAGCAGTTAGCGGTGAACCCCTACCAATATTCTGGATGAAACCGCCGCACCACTAACCTTGACTATCCCTAAGTAGATCCCCAGCAGTGGTGAGATGTGTGCCCTATTTACTGCACCATCGATGTTCAGTTTGACCCATCCCTCGTTTGGTTTGAGCCAACCAACCAAATGGCCCTGGGGCAGACCCTGCTGCGGAAACACTCGGTATTCTATAATTTGTGCTCTTTCTATCCAATTGACATAGTACCACACTAAATGCGATCCGATCGCCGGCCAAACAAAATTATCCTCAAAGAGACTTGTACTCTGCCATTGCCATAGGAACCAATAGGCAATCCTATAGATCCAAGGCCACTCGATCTATTTAACATGTTCCTACTTCTTGTGGTTAGACAGCAATCACCTCCCCTCACCAAGTTGAAAAAAGCCATATCCACCACTGCATCGGGGAATTGACGCCAGAATGAGTGCGCACACTGACAATCCCGTAAGACATGCAAAATAGACTCTTCTTGGCTGCAAAAGTTGCAGTTACTATCCTCTGAAAGACCTCGCACCACTCTTTGTTGGTTGGTGAGCAGTTTATTCTTGGCCACCAACCAAAGAAAAGATCTAATGCGTTAGGGCCCTGCCCAGTTCCAAATTAATTTTCATAACCGTTGGTCAACCTCTAGGACTTGATCTTCAATGAGGTCATAGGCTGACGCCGCTGTGAAAACCCCTTGTTTGGTGGGACCCCACTCCATTGTGTCTTCCCCCGTATGTAATCCGTTTTGTCTGATGACTGCAATAGCCATACAAACAGTGGAGGGTAGATAGTGGTGGAACAAACTCCCTTACCAATCGCCATTTGCATTTGTATAATTCGACACTTTAGAGAAACGAACGCTAGTCAGAATTGGAGCAGTCGCTACATCAATTAGGGGACCCTTTTCCCCCACCCAGTTGTCTAGCCAGAAGTGGATACGTTTGCTATTACCCAATTTCCTATTTAACCCTTGCTTATCAAAGCGCCAAGTTGCTGCAATCCCTCTCCAAGAGGTTGAAGCTTCGGATCTATCGACTGAAGGGGGAATGGACTGGGTGTCTAGAAAAAGCTCACCTTTTAAGCATTAAAAGAGCATTATTGTTTAATAAAATATCAACTACTACTCACCTGATTAATGAGCTTCCAATAAGTGTTATCCATTTCAAAATTGCAATCATTATTCTCAAAAGTTTTTCTAAATTCAAATATTATCAATTGTTATTTTAGCTATGAAATTCATATTATAGTGCTCTCAAAATTTCATATAGATAGGTATATATGTTACCAAGTTTATGTATTCTTTTTTTGTAATGTATTAGGGATTCGACTGGGAGTCATGTAACAAAGTAGGCAGATGGCACAATTTCTTTGGAAAACCATGTTTCTGACTTGGAGTCATTTAGATAAGGTGACATAGTCTAACTTGAAGTTAAAATCAGGGGCTATGACGAGAATGACACTTTCATTGTTGAGAGTTGTGAATAGAATATCAATTAATGCTTTTGGTAAGATGTCTAGGCAATGTCAAGATGAGACATCGTGACAATGACTAGAATTTCTACAATGACTAGAATTTCTTTTCTTCCATGGAAAGAAAAACACAAGTATGATAGCTCCAACATGGAGATGAGTATGATTCTAGTCTCTTCAAAGAGAGGTGAGTTCTTTTGGAATCTTTAGTTTGACATATTGTTATGCTATTGATGCCTTTAAGCTACACTATTCTAAACAAAAACTTTGGAAGATTTCCTTTACCTATGGACAATTAGTAGTAAGGATTACAATCCAAGAGCATTTGTGAGAAGATATACTATTGTACTTAACAAAGGAAGATATGTATCTTGGATATCTACTAGATTCTCTATTTTATTAGAAAGAGTTTGTTTGACATTGGAAGGAATATTTATTATTGAAAGAGTTGAAAAAAAGATGAACTGGGTCACTAGGTAAAGAGTTGCTCATGGCATATAAAAAGATCTCCTTACTTACTTTCATCAAGAATAATATAGTCATAGTCAATAACACTCATGAATCTAATAACATTTGGGCTACCCTTGGTTAGAGGGCACACAGGGATACAGAAATCCAAGGTATCTGGCATGTGGACCATATGAATCGAGAAAGGTCTTTCTTGCTATGACTTTTAAGCTTGTGAATATTTCACCGATAAGCTTCAAAGGAGTTGTATGATGAATTTCTAGCCTATATACCAGTTAAGTGGTTTACATAACAAATTTCTATAAGAGAGCAAAGATAAAGAAAGATTGACTGTAGTTTAGATTTCAAATATGCTAGGCGAGACACAAAGCTTTTTTTTTCCTTTTTGTGGCGACAATCCTCAAAGCCTACCTTTTAAAAATTTAAACTAACTAATCTTTTCCGTATAACTTAGACCTCAAACAAGATTTATAACCAAAGATTTTATGATACACAGATCCTCATAAAGAAACAAGTGTAGAGCATGTTTGTCTTTCTTTGCGACTGTTGTTACATTATTCAAGAATCAGGCTCTAAGGAGAGAGAGAATATTAGAAAGAAACCATAAGATAAAAAAGCACTTTTCATTTGTGTGTGCAAAATAAAAAATCTCTCTTTTGAAGATTATTAGATGTTTACGACTTCCTGGTTGACCTTCTGGTGCAAAAAGTTTATAACAACATGAGTCACATTGATGATAATTTTGCAATTGTGTTGATTTATCTCAGTGAATGCTATTTGATGTAACGATGATATTTTCACTGGTTTTAGTGCTGGGATGCAAGAGGTGTGCGATCTCATTAACTAACATATGAACAAAAGATGGAATGCACAAGCATATGCAGCTTGAAAATTTATGTATCTTTCGCAGATGGCTCTTTTGCCACCGAGATATTGCATCATGAAAAACTACCAGTGCCTTTGGTAATGTGTGTGGAAGCATCTTGGATAAATTTATTAGTACTGTTACTTTGTCTTTTTAGGTAATGTATTCAGTTTGACATATTAGATACGAGTATTCGTCTACAACTAACGGTGAACTAGACGAGGAATGGAAATATCTTATGGAACCATTTGTGTCCAAGTGTTTGAAGAAAAATCCATCAGATGTATGTATGAAATTTATATTTTGATCTTGTCCCTTTAACTACTATAAGATTCATCTTTCCTTGTTATTAACTGGATCAACTTAGGTACTGAAGCTTCTTTCACAAAGGCTTCATTCATTTATTCTTCAGATGCATCACAAACTTGTCTTTGTAGCATCCGTTCCTATCTAATCGGTTGCTTCTAGATATGTTACATGAGCGTAGTCTCTTCCTGGGAATTGTAGATGACATGGACCTCTGATGAAATTCCTTGTTGTGGTGGCATTTTCTGACTCCTAAACTCAAAGCATTTTTATCTCCTTGACAAAGTTGAAGTACTGGAATGTTGGTGCATATATATATAATTAAACAACAAATTGTGTTGTGATATATGAAATGTTAGATTCATTACCGGAACTAACTAAGCTAGGATGACTTTTGAGATGTGATAACTATTTGTTCGGCAGCTAATTAAATGAATGTCAAAGTTCTATTTTGGCCAACAACCTCATAAGTGTAAACTTTATGTTTTGTAATAACTGTTCTAAAATTCATGTAAAATGATTGATTATATATGTTAATTCTTCAAAAAGGAAGAAAAAAGAATGAAAATGTTGTTTCTTGGCAACAACTAAAACAGAGCTCAGCAGCGCTGCATTTTATTTTTTTGATATCAAGGTTGTGATGAGCCCTACCCATCACATTGGGCGCATTTATCCTTACAGCCCTGCACCAGCCGAGAATCGGACCCGGGTCTATACCGTGGTAGGGTACTATTCTACCACTAGACCACTGGTGCTAGATGCTTCTGTTACCCAATTATCATTCTCCCTTCTACACAATGCCGGATGAGAATCGGCTCACTGCCTCCCTCAGTCCATCTGTTGGGCACATGAGGCCTCTCTGTTCCTCATCTGTTGGCCAAATCTAAAGCTATTCATGAAGAGGAGACGCCCGATGGTGAAGCTCTTTATATACTATCAAATTTAACGGAAACTCAAACAAATTTCATTTAATGAGAGTAGTAGATTTGTGTGAAAGGTAGTGCGAATCGGAGGAAATAGAGGAGTGAAGAATTGAGAGATGGGAATGAGGAGAGTGATTAGGAATACAAGGTAAAAGATATGGATTTCTTAGTGAATCGCTGTTGGAATGCAACCTGATGTAGTGCTGCTGCAAAGATCAAGCTGAAATGCAATGGAGTAGTTACTTTTGTCATGTATTAGGTGAACATTACTTGTATTAGTGGATAATGACAGAACATGCTCTCATCTGTCATTTTTCTATAATCATTGTAATTTTTGAATTTTGAATGATGTATGTTGTAATCTGAATGTTATATATTGACTGAAATGGAAAAAGCAAGATAGCTTCATGTTCTGCACTCATTCCTTTCTTGCTGGTTCAATACATTTTATTTTCTGTTACATTTCTTTACATGGTATCAGAGCAATATTGATC
>JAOSBN010000004.1:35198157-35229976 GCA_027563595.1 Erythroxylum suave | reverse complement strand
CTGTCGTTATATTCCGTCGGTAACCTTAATACCGACGGAATATTTGGTTATTCCGTCGGTATTTTCCGTCGCTAAACGGCAAATTTCTTGTAGTGTGAGCACAGAATCAAAAATTGAAATAAATTAACATAAAATAAATGAAATAACAAAAAATAAAAACCGAATCTTAAAATCAAAAATTCCTTGGGTTGCCTCCCAAGTAACGCCTTTGTTTAACATCTTTGGCTTAACGGGGCCACGCCTAGTAGTAGTCGGGTTTACTTATGTAATGTACCTCTATTAAGCGTATCTCAAATCCTTCATAGAAAGGTTTCAATCTATGTCCATTGACTTTAAAAATTTTTGTAGTATCCATGCTTTGAATGTCAACAGCACCATTATCATAGACTTTTGTAACAACAAATGGACCTACCCACTTAGAACGCAACTTTCCTCCAAAAAGTTTAAGAGTAGAGTCAAAGAGAAGTACCTTTTGACCGATTTCAAACCTCTTTTCAGCAATCTTTTTGTCATGAAATGCCTTGGTTTTGGCTTTGTAAATCATGGCATTCTCATAAGCGTTGTTGCGGGTTTCCTCAAGCTCTTGGAGTTGAAGCTTATGTTGCTGCCCTGCCTCATCATAACTTGTGTTGCAAATTTTCACTGCACAAAACGTGCGATGTTCTATTTCCACGGGCAAGTGACATGTCTTGTCATAGACTAGTCGATAGGGTGACATGTCTAATGGTGTCTTATAAGTGGTTTGGTATGCCCATAACGCATCCTCAAGGCACGCACTCCAATCCTTGCTCGAGGGGTTCACCGTTTTCTCCAAGATGCTCTTGACCTATCTATTGGACAACTCGGCTTACCTATTTTTTTGTGGATGATAAGCGGTTGACGCCCTATGACTGACCCATACTTCTTGAACAATGCTTCCACAACCCGGTTGTAAAAGTGGGTTCCATGATCACTAATGATAGCTTTCGGTGTGCCAAACCTAACAAAAATATTAGCTTTCACAAAGTTGACAACCACTTTAGCATCGTTAGTACATGTGGCATTCGCATCAACATATTTTGAATCATAATCAATAGCAAGTAAAATATATTGATTACCAAAAGACGAGAGAAAAGGTCCCATAAAATCAATGCCCCAAATATAAAAAATTTCACAAACTATTACAAGTATTTGTGGCATATCATTTTTGCGACCAATATTAACTGTAAATTAGCATCTATCGTAAGATTTGCAAAAGGCATATGAATCTCAAAATAAATCGAGCTAGTAAAATCTAGATTCGAGTACCTTTCTTGCTGTTCTTTGTTGTCCGAAGTGGCCACCATAAGTTGACGAATGACAGAATTGGAGGATGGAAGAAATCTCTCCTTTGGGTACACATCGCCTTATGATTTGATCTGAGCACATCTTCCACAGATATGGGTCATCCCAGATGTAGTACCTGGCCTCACTCTTCAGTTTATATCACTGTGCTCTCGTATAATCCTCTGGAAATCCATGTTCTGTCAGAAAATTGACTAGGTCTGCAAACCACGGGTTATGACATGCTCCTATCGTATCGACCCGAAACAGTTGTTCATCTAGAAAATCACCCGAAACCACTTCTCTAAACTGAGAATCCGTGTTTATCTGACTTAGATGGTCAGTTACAAGGTTCTCAGCTCCCTTTTTGTCTCTTATCTCAATGTAAACTCTTGGAGCAACAATACCTATCGAATCAACCTAGGCTTTGCATCCTTTTTGCTCATCAAATATTTCAAAGCCGTATGATCTGAATACACAATCACTTTAGTTTGCATTAAATAGGGTCTGAATTTTTCCAAAGCAAACACCACATTGAAGAGCTCCTTTTCAGTGGTTGTGTAGTTCTTTGAGCTTCATCTAAGGTTCTTGATGCATAGTAAATTATATGTGGATTGCGTAATTATTTGCATCACACATTATTTCGAATGGTAAATCCCAATCTAGAACCTTGATTATGGGTGCCGAAACCAACCTATCCTTCAACGTGTCAAATGTGCCACGACATGCATCACCAAGCACAAATCCGGCATCTTTATGTAGAAGACAACTCAAAGGGTGAGCTATCTTTGCAAAATCTTTAATGAACCACCGATATAAGCCTATATGGCCAAGGAAAGAATGAACTTCCCGTACACTTAAGGGGTAAGGTAAAGATCCAATAACATCTACTTTGGCCTTATCAACTTCAATCCCCTTAGACGAAACTACATGTCCTAGGATGATTCCTTAACTAACCATGAAATGACATTTTTCATAATTCAACACTAGGTTTGTTTCAATGCAACATTTCAAAATTCTCTCTAAATTCTCTAGACAAGATGTAAAGGAATCACCATATACAGTAAAATCATCCATAAAGACCTTAATTATTTTCTCAACAAAGTCAAAAAAAATACTTACCATACACCTTTGGAATGTCGTCGGTGCATTGCAGAGTTCAAATGACATGTGCTTGTACGCAAAGGTACCAAATGGGTATGTGAAAGTTGTCTTTTCTTCGTCCTCAGGTGCAACAGGAATTTGATAGAACCCAGAATATCCATCCAGACAGCAATAATGGGTGTGACCTGCAAGTCTCTCCAACATTTGATCGATGAATGGCAACAAAAAGTGATATTTGCGTGTTGCATAGTTTAGCTTCCTGTAGTCGATGCAAACTCGCCACCCATTCTGAACGCGTGTCGGAACCAACTCCCCTTTATCATTTTTTAACCACTGTAATACCCATTTTCTATGGAACAACCTGGGTTGGGCTGAGCCATTTGCTATTTAAAATAGCATATATCATATCTACATCAAGTAACTTAAGAATCTCTTTCTTCATGATTTCCATCATCGGAGGATTTAACTAACTTTATGGTTATCTACTCGGTTTATAATCATCCTCAAGAAGTATCCGATGCATGCAGATCGTTGGACTTTTATCTTTGATGTTGGCAATAGTCCATCCCATAGCTTCCTTGTGATCCCGAAGTACCCAGATCAAACTTTCTTCCTCCACCTTACTTAACTCATTTGAAATAATTACTAGAAGTGTATCTCTAGCACCCAAAAATGCGTATTTAAGGTGAGAGGGCAGTGGTTTAAGCTTCAGATCTGGTGGTTTCCCTACAGATGGCAAAATTCGATTTCTGACAGGTACCATATGGTCATGTCGTATTGGCTCTAGTGGACTGCACAACTTGCTTTCTTTCATCTGCACCTGGTTTCCATTCAGATCATTTACAGCTTGAAACAAACGATCTGGTAACACCTAATTTGTGTCCCAGTTTGCTAACTTTGGAGTTGTCAAGCCTTCAGTTAAGGCTACTTGCACGGCATCACAACTACAAAACTCTAAAAATTTATCAACAAGGGGGTCAACACTATTTATGGAAAAAGCAGATGCATAATCACTTCGGTACTTTATTGCTTTATTGATATCAAATATAATTACATCACCATCAAATTCCATTGTCACGGTTCCAATGTGCACATCTATTTTTTTCTAGATGTTTTTAAAAATGGGCGTCCTAGTAAAATCATGCCAGAATTTCTAGTATTCCTATCATCCATATTCAACACATAAAAATCAGCCGAAAATACTAATCCATCAACCTGAACCAAGACGTCCTCTAATTTTGGAAAGACATTTGATCTATCCACTAAGGTTGAGACAACCCCATTATGTTTCAAAGGACCCACATTTAAAGAATTGTAAATAGATGATAACATTAAATTAATTGAAGCTCTTAAATTACACATAGCTTGTTCAATGCCTACATTACCTATTTTGCATGAGATAGAAAACATACCTGGGTCACGCTTCTTAATGGGTAGCTTACCTTGTAACACTGCCGAGACTGATTCTTCCATGAACAACCTCTCGTTATCACGCACCTTATTCATTCCCGTGCATAACTCTTTCAAAAATTTACAATACCTGGGTACATGCTTGATTGCAGTCAACAAGGGAATATTGATTTCAACCTTTTTCAAGGTATCAAACACCTCCATATCATCAGTGGCCTTCTTCTTCTTTGCCAATTTATGAGGGAAAGGTGGTTTCTCAAGGTCGCACGATCTCGATGTTTGGGGCTTCCTTTTCTGTTTCTGTCGATATGATATGATCATGTCGTATCGACTGTTTCGAGTCTGGTGCCTCTAATTCCTTCCCACTTCGAAGTGTGATAGCATTGACATTATGCCCTGGGTTTACCTCTGGTTGGGAGGGTAACCTACCCTAATTTTCCATCCTTGTCATCACGGAGGCTAATTGATCCATGCATGTCTCAAGAGCTCCAATCCTACTGTTATTTTTCTCAATAAACTTCATTAGCAACATCTTTAAATCATCATTATTACCTTGCCTTGATTGTTGCTGGTACTGTCAAGGTAGATTGTACTGCCCTTGCTAGTTATTTCCATTCCCATACCTCATATTAGGGTGATCACGCCAACCCCGATTATATGTGTTCGAAAAAGGTTCATATTTTTGGTTGTGATTGCCATAATTACTGATGAAATTTACCATTTCATCCTCTTGCAAGGTGGGGTATGCATCGGTTGGGTGCTCTTAAGAAAAACATAGTCCATATGTTGAAGGAGGCTTGTGGGCGTGTTGCACAGTGCTAGCATTACCAATAAATTGCTTTTCCAACAAATCAGTTAGTCTTTCCAGTTTAGATTCAAGACTAGAAAACCTTACCTCATGCACTCCTTGCGTGATAGTATTAGTGCACGTGCTAAACTGCTGCGAATTTGCAGCCATAGCTGATATCAACTCTTGCGCAGCTTAAGGGGTTTTGTTCACTAACACCCCTCCACTCGCAGCATCAATGACTCTTCTCTCATCTTTTATCAACCCCTCATAAAAATACTGAACAAGGAGTTGTTCAGTAATACCGTGCTGTGGGCAACTCGCACACATCTTCTTAATTCTTTCCCAATACTCATACAAAGATTCTGTTTTGCACTACAGATTTCTCTCCTCAAATTTGCAACTCTAGATGCAGGGAAAAATCTCTCTAAAAATAATCTTGCCATGTCAACCCACGTATTAACTAAACCAGCAGGTAGATAAAACAACCATTCTTTCGCAGCACCCTCAAGAGAAAATGGAAACGCACAAAGCTTGATTTGATTTTCTGTAACTCCTTATGGTTTAAAACCAGTAAAGATCAGTGAAATTCCTTCAAATGTCGATTTGGGTCTTCAGTCTGTAACCCATGGAATTTCGGCAGCAACTGAATAAGTGCAGATTTTAACTCAAACCCATCATCCCCAGTCGGATACTAAATGCACAAGGGTTGGGTGTTCACAAGTGGGACGAGCATCTCTCGAAGTGTCTCAGGATGTGCCTCTGCCATGTCTATTTCTGAATCAGAATATGACCTAGATGAAGATAAAGTGATCTACTCTTGTTCTGGTGGTGGCGCAGGAACTGTGGTGGGTTGTTGCCTATGCAGTCTAGCTTCCTTCCTTAGTCTTTTAGCAGTTTTCTCTATCTCAGGATCAAACCGAAGTTCACCTACAGAAGAGGAAGGCTGCATACAAAACGCTAGAAAAGAAGTTAGAAACACAATTAAATAGCTCTTTACACCTAAGCCCCGACAATGGCGCCAAAATTTGATAGGTTGTCAAACTACCAAAAATGAAAATATATTTCCAACTCTCCAAAAACTAGGTAGCTAGTGGTGAATCGGGTTGAATCCACAGGGAATTAGTGCAGAGTTACTCACATGCTTAGAAAATAACAAATTAAAGGATTGATATTGCAGGAGATGTAAATAAAAATAAAAGCAACACAGAAAATTAAATGAGAGCTATAGTGACAGATACGACGTGAGCATGTGGTATTGGCACAAAATAAATCTAGACAACAAATAATAAAACGAGATTAAAATGCACTGGATGAAAACCTAGCCAAGGTACTCTTCAATTCAGTCTGGAAATTCGATCATTGACATCATAAGATAAATTAGACAATTCAGATAGATAAAGTTATAGCTAAAGGTGACGCACTCATTAACCAATCTTTTCTTACTTTGTCGATAACTCTGGGAAACGCCCTGACAAGTTACTTCCCTAATCTAAAGACAAACCCCAGGAAACACCCTGGCAAGATTAATCTCTAGTTGCATTAAGAATGAAAAAGACCCTTGTCTTAACTAATAAATTCAGAAACGTTGTAATCTATTAGTCAGATTATTTAATTCCATCAGTTTTATCACCAACATACATCGTTCGCAAGATAAAACCAATTCGCTACTTTGATAGAATAATATCCATGACAATACTATCCTATTCAATAATTTATCACTTAATCAATCACACAACTCGTGATATTGCATAATAAATTTAGCAATAATAAATCTGGTTCAAGCACAGGAATTAAATAAATATCTGAATTGCATAAACAAATAAAAACATAGTCTCACAAATCATCCATGGTTGAATATCCAAGCACCCTGACTAGAAAAGGGTTTTGTCGTTCATAGCTAACAGGAGAACATAACAAAATAACATGAAAACTGACAATAACGATGGTGGTTGGTAGCTAACTACTCAAAAGAGGAAGAGGAAGAGAGGACGTTCCAAAGTTCGAAGTAAAAGTTAAAAGTTAAAGGTGCGATTTCCTTCTGCCATAAGGAATTTATATCCCCTAATTCGTAACCCTAGCTAAAATTAGGAGAGATTTCCTAATAAATCTTCAATAGGACTCTTCGTTATGGCTTCCCACCTAGTATCTAGCGTAACAAAGATCCAGCCCAAAATAGATGACAATTGGGCTTAAAGACTCGTCCACAAATTCTGCCCAATTCTTGCTCATTACAACATGATCATGTCATTTCTATTTCCAGCACATGGCTTCTCCAAAATAGCCCAAATCTCCTACATTACGACTCCAATCCCCACTTTGGTCTCCTGCACGCATAAAAAACATAAAAGCACAGAAAAACACACAAAAAATAAACAAACATATGCAAAATGAATGCAAACTATCCTATAAACCATGCCTAAAATGCAACCTATCAAAGGGTCTGAAATTGTTAAGTCAAAAGGAAATGGTTTTTGGTTTACCTACAATTAAGTCTTTAGACATATGTGAAGGGTGTGTGTATGGGAAATAATGTAAAAAGCTATTTCCTGTGGGAAGGTCTTTTAGAGCATCTGAGTGTCTTGAGCTTGTACATGCTGACTTGTGTGGTCCCATGAAAACACCATCTTTGTGTGGAAGTCACTATTTTTTTTTGTTTACAGATTACTATAACCGCACGAGCTAGTCTTCTTCCTCCAAGAAAAATTTGAAGCATTTTAGCATTTCAAGAATTTTATGGCCTTTGTTGAAAAGCAAAGTGGAAGAAGCATAAAAACCGTGCTGTGAACCGATCGAGGAGGAGAATTTATGTGAAATGAATTCAATGGTTTTTGTAAGGAGCAAGGAGTGCATAGAGAACTTATAGCACCTTATACACCAAAGCATAATGGAGTTGCTGAATGTAAGAACCGAACGGTGGTTGAAATTGCTAGAAGTTTGCTAAAAGCTAAGGGAATGCCAGATGAGTGTTGGCGAAAGGTGTTGTTATTGTTGTCTATCTATTGAATTTATCTCCAATAAAAGCAGTGCTTAACCAAACTCCATATGAAGCATGGTGTGGGAGGAGACCATGGGTAAGCCACTAAAAATATTTGGGTGTATAGCCTATTACTTGATTGATTCACATAATCGTACCAAACTTGATGACAAATTGGTGAAATGTATATTTGTTGGTTATTGCTCTTAGTCAAAGGCATATAGGTTTGAGTGGCAAGATAATTATTAGCAGGAATGTGATTTTTAATGAGGAAGCAAGCTGGAATTTTGACAAGAGTTTGGCACAGATTCAGGTTTCAGATTCAAATGGAAATGATGATCCTTCGGTTCCTGAGCAGCAATTAACAACTCCAAATGCATCTGATTCTTCTACTCCACCTTCACCCAACAATACTTCTTCTGGTTTTAGCAGCAAGAGCTCTTCTAATGGTGAAAGTCCTCCAAGAAAATTCAGGTCATTATCAGAAATCTATTCTACCACACATGCTTTGTTTGTTGTTGATCCGATAACATTCAAAGAAGCAACAGAAAAAGATGAATGGCGCCTTGCAATGAATGAAGAACTTGAAGCCATTCGCAGGAATGAAATATGGGAATTGGTGGATTTACTGGAGGACAAACATGCTATTGGAGTAAAATGGGTGTTTCGAACAAAATTTCAAGCAGATGGCACCATAAAAAAGCACAAGGCACGACTGGTGGTAAAAGGGTATGCACGGCAAAAAGGTGTGGATTATGAAGACACCTTCTCTCCTGTTGCTCGATTTGAAATGGTGAGAATTCTGATTGCCTTAGCTACTCAATTGAAATGGCCCATCCATCAATTTGATGTCAAGTTTACATTTTAAAATGGAGAGCTAGAAGAGGAGGTGTATGTCTCTCAACCAGAAGGTTTTACTGTTCATAGAAAAGAGAATCAAGTCTATAAGTTGAAAAAGGCTCTTTACGGCTTAAAGCAGGCTTCGCAGGCATGGTATAGTAAAATTGACTCATACTTTCTTGATATTTATTTTAAGAGAAGCAAGAATAAACCCACTCTGTACTTCCAAAAACAAGGTTAAAATGAGTTTCTCATTGTTTGCCTCTACATTGATGACATGATTTACACTGGTTCTTCTTCTTCTCTTATTGATGAGTTTAAAGCACGCATGAAGAAATAGTTTGAGATGTCAGATTTGGGTTTGCATTTTTTTTTTTTGGATTAGAAGTGAAGCAGGTTGAAGATGGAGTTTTTGTGTCACAAAGAAAATATGCAATTGATTTGTTGGAAAGATTCAACATGTATAATTGCAAAATTGTAGCTATTCCAATGAATGTAAATGAGAAGTTACAGGCTGATGATGGAATTGATCAAGCAGATTCAAGCTACTTTAGAAGCTTAGTTGGTGGGTTAATTTATTTAACTCATACAAGACCAAATATAGTCTTTTCTATTGGAGTAATTTCCATATTTGTGCACAATCCATCAAAGCACCATCTTGGAGCTGCAAAGCAAGTCTTGCGTTATGTAGCTGGAACTATTGATTTTCGTTTGTGGTATTTTGCAGTCTTAGATTTCAGGCTGGTTGGTTTTAGTGATAGTGATTGGGATGGATGCTTGGAGGATAGGAGAAGCACTTCAGGTTATGTGTTCAATCTTGGCTCAGTAGTTATTTCATGGAGTTCAAAGAGGCAGTCCACAATAACTTTGTCTTCATCAGAAGCTAAATATGCAGCTACCATATCATCAACATGCCAAGGAATAAGGCTGAGGAGAGTTTTAGCAGATCTTTGTGAAGTGCCAAATGGAGCAACTACTATTTATTGCAACAACAAAGTAGCAATTGCTCTGTCTAAGAATCCAGCCTATCATAGAAGAACAAAGCATATTGAGATTAAAGTTCATTTTATTCAAGAACCTGTGGCAAATGGATCGGTCAAGCTGGAGTATTGCGATACAAATGAACAAGTAGCTGATATCTTTACGAAGTCTTTGCCACGTGACAAGCATGTCTACTTCAGAAATCAGCTAGGAGTTTGCAATTTTTAATCAAAGGAGGTTGTTGAATAATTAATTCAAAATATCTTTACTGCTGGAATAATTCTTTTACCGTTATTTTACTTGTTCTTTAGCACTTCTTGATTGTTTCCTTAATTTTCTAAGTTAGTTGAGGCACCATTGAGATAGTATCGGATATTTGTGTTTGATAAAATTTAGTGTATCCCACCAATTTTGAAGTCTTTCTTTTGCATATAAGATGTTTGTTAAAATTCCTTAAAGCATTGTTTAACTAGTTTTATTTTTCCTCTTTTAAATTGTAATAGCAAATCACTTTTCAAGTGATTAGAAGTTATTTTTCTCTAACATAAGAAACCGTGAGTGAGACCGCAATGAGTGTGAGTGACTGGCGAAACATTGTGAGAGGGATTGAAACACCATGCATAAAAGATAGAGGTAAGAGTAAAGAGGCAATGCAAGGATTCACGTTGCATTGTAGATTAATTTAATTAATCTACAGAGACGTGAACAGTGAATTTCCAGTATCGAAGAAGAGAAAGAGGCAGATTAAAGGGTGATTAGATAGGGTGATAGGAAGGAGCCTTCGAAGTGCTGTTGGTGACTTGTTAGTTCTTTTCCCACCATAGCAGGGCCAGGAATAGGGGATCCTAGCCCTCTGCAAGGTGATTCTAGTTTTAATAGGAGATTAAAATAAGGTGAAATATGTGGGTTGAGTGGTGGAGCACTAAATAGAAAAGGTGATTTAGAGGGAAAAGGAGTTGGCGAATTGGGAGAAGACTTTCCAAATCTAATAGTTGCTAGATGTAACACTCCCTCCTCTCCTTGATAAACTGAGGTAATAGCTTCACATAATTCATAAAAGAGTAAGTTGGAGGTTGGTACTGCTAAAACGAAGCTTACTCACTGTCAAGAAGTACCTGTGGATGGAATAATCTCACCTCCACTGTAATTACTTCAAGTAAATGCAAAATTTTGGTATGAAACACTTGTGGGATACTTCTAGAGTAAGAGGTCGTCCTTCCCACAAGTGCAAGCCTGGGCCAAGGAGATATAGGGGAAAAAGAGGTTAGAAAAAACAATGTTAACAGAACAAGATAGCTTTATCTTCAAATTCTCTACTGAATGCAATTTCTCTAAGATTTTGGAGCATGGTAATCTTCAAATTCTCAACTGAATGCAATCACTCTGAGATTTTGGAGCATGGTCCTTGGCATATCATGTAATAAACCATGTTCTTACAAAAATAGAGACTAGGTATGGAGCTTGGTAGAAACAACATCGATGGAATTCCAATATGGATTACTTTTATAACGTATCATTGGAATTTTGGACTCTTGATAGGTTGAGTTATTTAGCAAATTCAATTAGAAACCTTTTGACTATGGATTCTCAGACACCCAGCATAGATTTGTTATGCTAAGATTTATGTAGAAATTAGGAGGGACATGGAATTACCTCAAGTCATTCCAGTTTTGAAGTTGAATGAGGTAAGTGACCTGACCAAAGTGGAGATACAATTAACCTATTCCTAGAAACCCAGAATTACAAATAGGAAGTGGAGACCTACTGGTAGGGGATTCACAACAGGCACTTAGCAAGAGATTATAGGACAAATGGAGGATATAACAAGCCCTTAGGAGAATGTATATGGGATAATGCACTATGAGGGTGAATAAGCAGAAAGAAGTTGGAAATAAGGAGCTTAAAATACTAAAAGATAGAAGACTAATTCCAATATACATGAGAATAAAATATGTGAGAAGACTGATTCTAATACAAATAAGAATGAAGTAAATGAGAAGGCTATAAGAAATGAAGATGAGGATCTAAACAATGTAAAGAGTGTGGAAGAAACATTCAGGAGAAAATCATGGAGGGATTCAAATTGGTTACAAGCTCAAAACGAAAGTCTAACAGATCAAAGGGTAAGGGCAGATTGAGTGCAGATGCTTTTACCTAAATATCCATACTGAGCTTCCGTTTTTGGAATATAGTGGGATTGAATGATCCTCTTAAAAGACAAGTTGTGAAGGAGTTGGTAGATGAAAAAAGACCTTGTTTTGCTAAGCTTAATTGAATCTAAAACAAAGTTACCAAATTTACAAGATTGTATAAAATTTTTGGATGCTAAATGGGAGATATTATCCAATCATAGGTGTCATTTTAATGGCAAAATCCTAATTGCCTATAACATAAAGAAGCTTTATATACAATCCTCTCTTATTGCTAATCAATTGATGTATATGAAATGTGAATTGTTTGGTGTTACTGACAAGATGGAATTATCTATTTTATATGCTTCTAATCATACTTTTAAGAGGGTGAAGTTATGAAAGGATATTAAGACTCTTCAAACAAATATTAGGATATTAAGACTTTGGAAAATGTGCAAAAATTTTTCACTTCTTCCAAGTTATTGAAGGAAGTTAATAACACTCATAACTCTAATACCATTTGGGCTACCCTTGGTTAGAGGGCACATGGGGATAACAGAAATCTAAGTTATGTGGCATGTTAGACCATATAAATCGAGAAAGGTCCTTCTCGCTATGACTCTTAAGTTTTGTGAAATATTTCACCGATAAACCTCAAAGGAGCTATATGATGAATTTTTAACCTATATACCAATTAAGTGGTTTACATAACAAATTTCCATAAGAGGGTAAAGATAAACAAAGATTGACTGTAGCTTAGATTGCAGATATGCTAGTCAAGACTCAAAGCCTTTCTTTTCTTTTTTGGGTGACAATCCTCAAAGCCTACCTTTTAGAAATTTAAACTAACTAATCTTTCCCTTGTATAACTTATACCTCAAGCAAGATCTTGAGCTAAAGTTCTTTTGATACACAGATCCTCATAAAGAGTCAAGTGTAGATCATATTTGTCTTTTTTATAACTATTGTTACATTCTTTAAGAATCAAGCTTTTAGGAGAGAGAAAATCTTAGAAAGAAACCATAAGATAAAAAAGCACTTTTCATTTGTGTGTGTAAAATGAAAATGCTCTCTTTTGAAGATTATTAGATGTTTATGACTTCTTGGTTGATCTTCTGGTACAAAAATTTATAACAAAGTGAGTCACGTTGATGATAATTTTACAATTGTGTTGATTGATCTCAGTGAATGCTATTTGATGTTATAATGATATTTTCATTGGTTTTAGTGCTAGGAAGCAAGGGGTGTGCGATCTCATTAACTATGAACAACAAATGGAATGCACAAGCATATGCAGCTTGAAAATTTGTATTTCTTTTGTAGATGGCTCTTTTGGTAATGAGTCTTTGGTAATGTGTATGGAAGCTTCATGGATAAATTTATTAGTATTGTTACTTTAAGTAATATATTCAGTTTGGCATATTAGATACGAGTATTCATCGAGAACTAATGGTGAACTAGACGAGGAATGGAAATGTCTGATGGAACCATTTGTGTCCAAGTGTTTGAAGACAAATATATTAGATGTATTTATGAAATTTATATTTTGATCTTGTCCCTTTAACTACTATAAGATCCATCTTTCCGTTGTTATTAACTGGATTCGACTTAGGCACTGAAGTTGCTTTCACAAAGGCTTCATTCATTTATTCTCCACATGAATCACAAACTTGCCTATGTAGCATCCGTTCCTATCTAATCAGTTGCTTCTAGATATGTTCCACGAGGGTAGTCTCTTCTTGGGAATTGTAGATGACATGGACCTCTGATGAAATTCCTTGTTAAATTCCATCAAATGTTTCTTAAATTTGAAGTAATTGAAAAGCTTGACTGTAGGAGCAAGCGCGGATTGAATCAGTTGTGGTGGCATTTTCTGACTCCTAAACAATAGCCTTTTTATCTCCCTGACAAAGTTAAAGTACTTAAATGTTGGTGCATATATATATATATATATATATATACATATGAATAACAAATTGTGTTATGATGAAATGTTAGATTCATGACTGGAACTAACTAAGCTAGGATGACTTTTGTGATGTGATAACTATTTGTTCGGTAGCCAAATAAATGAATTTCAAAGCTCTATTTTGGCCAACAACCTCATTAGTGTAAACCCAGGTCTGTACCATGGCAAGATACTAATCTACCACTAGTCACTGGTGCTAGATGCTTCTCTTGTTTCTCCCTATTTCATGCAAATAGTCTCGTATTGATGCACTAAAAGACATATTCTATGTTTCATTACCTCATTCGTTCCTTCAAAAGTAACTTGAAGTTTGTACCATATTTCTTTTGTTGTAGAACAATAGGATATCTTTTTGTACTCTTCTAGAGATAGTGCACAAATTAGATGATGTCTTGCTTTGGCATTAGCTATGCATTTCTTCTATTGGCATTTGTCTACAATTCTACATTGTCAATAGTAGGAGGTGTAGCTCTAGCTTTGATAGTTTGACAGATTTTGATAAAGATATATGGTCATTCTTTCTTTCCAATAGGAGTAGTTATTTCTATTGAAGTAAGGAGGCTTTGAGACGGATTGTCCTTTAACGCTTCTTAAGTTGTTTACCTTGATCTATCACGTGTTGTAAAATACAATAAATGTAAAACCTCACTCTAATACTAAATGATAAAGCAAATACACGCAAGATGGGGGTGAATTGTGTGAAAAAATGCAAGTTATTTTAAATCTTTAAAATCCTTCTTAAACAAAATGGGTTGATAAATGGAAAAGTCATATTAAACTTCGAAAGGAACCTGTAACATTTAAGAAGAAAGGATCCTACTAGTTATTTAAAATACAAAAGAAGTCTATTAATCAAAAGGATCTAATTCGTGCTTAAAAAGAAAGGGGCCTGTCAATCGGTAAGAGCCTGCTAGAACTCAACTAGAAATAATCATGTTAATTGATAGGAGCTTGTTGACCCTTAAAAGGAAAAGAACCTTTTGCTTCACAGAAATAGAACGATCCTATTGAAAAACAATTAAAGAGCCTCTTAAAAATTCAAACTTATAACACAAAAATTTAAAAGTTAGGAAGAGAGAAAAAATGACATAGTAGATTTATCCTAGTTTAGCCAACAACCAAGTCTACGTCTAGTCTCTAAGTATCCAACTTGATTATTTCACTATAAGAATCCGAATATTAAATTTGATGAGCTTCTCCAAACTCACAAGTACATATTTTTCAAGGTTCTCCTACCTTTCACACTCGAAGTGTATAACAAGCTTAAAAAAGCTCACAGAAAAATAAAGTGTAAAATCAAAAGTAAGTTCTCATATAATAATTTCTCCCTTGATAGAGTGACTTTACTTTCTAGGACACAGTAAGAATAATATGACTCTCACGAATATAGATGTTGCTAAAATGTTTCAAAAGTCTATGTATGTCCGTTACTTCATAAGTATTGTTTCTCTTCTTTAAATAGTCAATTTTTTCAACTAGTTATTGCTTCATCTTAATTATAAGTTGACTTTGGATTTTTAATATCTTCTATGCTAAAACAAAATTTTCTGGAACTAATTGTTCAAAAAGGTAAGATCCTCCCAGATGTTAATAAGGAAAGTTTACTAAGTTTCTTGCAAGAAAGGAAGTAATTTTCCTATGATTTTATTTCCTTTTTAAAAAATACCATTATCTATACAAAGAAATAAATCCAATTTGAACTTTAAAATATTATATATATTACACATATAGAAGGATCCACAAGATCATCCTCAAATCATGTTGTATCTTCTATTAAAACTCAATCCTATGATTCTAGGCAATCCCTTGATTACAAACAATAGCTATAGATGGATATGTTGACTTTGTATGAAATCAACTTACTGTAATATTGCCCTGTATATTCTATAAATGAGAAGTGCACCACTAGACAGCTTTACGGTGGTTTTTCAAACCTTATCATGGCATCAGAGCACTATAAGGATTCACCTCCGTCGATCCCAATGGCCTCTGAAACTACGTTCCCTACCCTGTCTTTCAATACTATTGTCCACCTCTTGACCATCAAGTTAATCTTCTTCCAACTTTCTCCTCTGGCGTAGTAAAGTGCTACCACTGCTACAGTGTCAGCATCTCTTTGGATATTGTGATGGCTCTATCAAACGTCTTTCTGCAACTATCGGTTATGATGCCTCTGCCACTGTTAATCCAATATTTACTAAATGGCAGCAGACCGATTAACTTGCACTAAGCCTCCTCCTTACTTCGTTGATGGAAGAAGCCATATCTTTTGCTGTTGGTCTGACCTCTTCGAATGCAATCTGGCCCTAGAGACCACCTTCAGTTATTGTTCCAAATCCAGGGAGCTGCATTTAAAAGATGAATTGCAGTACATGAAGAAAAACGCTTGGTCTGTTGTTGAATATTCCCGTGAATTCAAATTCGTTTATGACCAGCTTGTTGCCACGGTCGCTCCATAGATGATCTTAACAAAATACACTGGTATTTATGTGGACTTGGCTCTGCTTTCTCCGCCTTTTCTACTGCACAGTTATCTCTTTTATCTCTCCCTTCTTTTACTAAGATTGTTGCCATGGCGGAGAGAATCTTGTTAAGTCACTGGAGCTGCCTACCACGGGATCCACTTCTACAGCCTTCACTGCCTCTTACAGTAACAAGTCTACCTCTACTCATGGGGATGGTCGTGCATCTTGTAGGGGTCGTAACTGTGGTGGTGGTCATCATCAATGCAACCGTCCTATTGGTTGTCAAATTTGTCACAGGGAAGGGCATTACGCCAGTTCTTGCTGTGATTGTTACTCTTATTCTTCAAATGCTGCCAATTTCGTGAAGGCTTTTACCTCATACACTCTCAATGATAACAAGGCTTCTGATTGGTATATGGACATCGAAGCCACTGTACATATGACTAATAATGTTGCTTAATTGGACAAATTTGATATGTATACTAGTAATGATTGTGTTACTATCAGTAATGGTGCCTCTCTTTTCATTTCGCACACCGGTACCCTCTCTCCCACCTCTTCCCTTACTTTAAAGGATGTCTTAGTTGTGCCTAGCCTAACCAAAAATTTGATTTCCATCAGTAAACTTGCCTTTGATTTCCCTTTTTCTATCACTTTTACTAATGAAAACTTTACTATACATAATCAAGTCACAAAAAAGATTGTGCCAACCGAATGGCGTAAAAACGGTCTTTTATGTGCTTGAATGTGGCCTTTAATCTTTAAGTTCTGTTTTCTCTAATAATTGTCCTCGAGCTTCATTTGATGTTTGGCATGCTCATTTGGGTCACGTATCTCATTCTATTATTTCTCTTTTGAATAAAAATCGTAAATTATGTGTGACTTATTTGCTTCCTAATCCCACTATTTGTTCTAGCTGTCAACTTGCAAAAAGTCATAGACTTCCATTTCAACATAATGACAAACAAGCATCTCATGTTTTGGATCTTATTCATTGTAATTTGTAGGGTCGATCTCCCATTCTGTCGAATTTAGGTTATAAATATTATGTCATTTTTGTTGATGATCGTTCCCGATTTACGTGGCTTTATCCTTTGAAATTTAAATTAGATTTTTACCATATTTTTCTTCAATTTCATAAATTTGTGGAAAATTAGTTTTATGTTAAAATTAAAGTATTTCAAAGTGATGGAGGCACTAAATTTACCAATAATTGTTGGGATCATTTATAAGACTAAGGCATTCATCATCAAATGTCTTATCCTTATACACCAGCCCAAAACGGTCGTGCCAAGCGTAAACATCATCATATAACCGAAATTGGTTTAGCGATGCTCTTTCACTCACATGTCCCTTTGAAATTTTAGTTTGATGCCTTGAGCACAACTGTTTTCACCGTTAATTGGTTTCCCACACCTATTCTTAATGGCCTGTCTCCCTCTGAGCTTTCATATGGTAAGTCTCCCATTATTTTAATTTTCATCCTTTTAGTTGCCTTCCATACTTACGTAATTATGCTTCTCACAAATTAGCCCCTCGCAGTCGTCCATATATTTTCTTGGTTACAGTATGTCTCACAATGGCTTTCATTGTCTTAATCATTCCACTAATCATGTCTTTATTTCTAGGCATGCTATCTTTGATGAGCTTAATTGCCCTTTTAAAGGAACTCCTTGCTCTAAGACCTTGCCTAAATCTCCCATCAGTGCATTTTCTGAGCCTACTACCATCCCAGTGGCTGAATTACCGACTCAGCTCATTCCTATACCATGTCTATGTGGTTCTTGTTTAACTAACGCATCTGCTAGTTTTGTGCCTATTTCTAGTTTGTTGGCCTCCGATGTTGAGCCCACTATTCCTTCAGTGCATGAGCCTTTGAATGCCTCAACTCTCATGCTCGTTGGTCTAGATCTTGTCACCAACGTATCTTCCCCTATAGCCTCAGGCCGTCGTCCTCTAATTGGCAGTCATCCAATGCAAACTCAGGCTAAATTAGAAATTTTCAAGCCTACCGACTAATCTCATGTGTGCACAATTCCTCACTTCGGCCTATTCCACTCTCTTCTCACCATACGCAAGCCCAAAGGCTTCACGTTTGCTGCTAAACATCCTGGTTGGATTGCTGCTATGGATCAAGAAATTCAAACCCTTCATCATAATCATACATGGGATCTAGTACCTAAACCGCCCAATAAAAATATTTTGGGCTCCAAATGGGATTTCCACATCAAATATCTGTCTGATGGCACTATGGATCATCTTAAGGCTCATTTTGTTGCAAAAGGCTACACATAACAACCGGGCCTTGACTTCGCTAATACATTTAGTCATATTGTCAAGGGTTCCATAGTTAGAGTTGTTTTATCCCTGATCGTCTCAAATAATTGGCTTATCCAGCAACTTGATATTAAAAATGCAGTTCTTAATGGTCTTTTGCAAGAAGAGCTTTTTATGGATCAATCATCTGGATACGTTGATCCTAAATATCCCATGCATGTTTGTCGACTTCGCTAGGCTCTCTATGATCTCAAGTAAGCTCCACGTGCTTGGTTCCATCACTTTAGCTCTTTTTTCTCTTAGCTATTGGCTTCATTTATAGTCGTGCTAACTCATCTTTATTTGTTCTCTCCAAGGGTGCTGACTTAATCTATTTATTACTCTAAGTTGATGATATTGTCGTGACTGACAGTAATTTAACACTCCTTGATGGATTTATTAGCAAGCTATCTCATGAATTTGCCTCCAAGGACCTTGGATCCTTGAACTATTTTTTCAGCTTGGAAGCTCATCACACACCTGCTAGTCTTTTTCTTAGCCAAGTCAAGTACGCCCTTGAGATCTTACACCGTGCGCAGTTAGTTAACTCCAGACCGATGGGTACTCCTATGCTGGTCGCTCAACATCTTTCCACGATTGGCCCTAATTTTGGTGATCCATCCCTCTACCGATCGCTCGTAGGTGCCCTTCAATATCTCATAATCACTTACCTGGATATTGCTCATGCTGTAAGTGTTGTCAGTCATTTCATCCATAAGCCATCTATTTTTCATTTTCACGTTGCTAAAAGGATAGTACGCTACGATAGGGGGACTCTTTGGTTTGGTTTATCTTTCATTCCATCTTCTAGTGAAATCATTGCTTATTCAAATGTTGATTGGGTTGGGTGTCCCGATACACATCGCTGAATTTCTAGTTATGCCATTTATTTCAGTGGTAATCTAGTGTCTTGGAGTTACATGAAGCAACCAACGATTTCCCGGTCCAGCTGTGAATCTAAATATAGAGCACTAGCCCTCACTGTCACAGAGGTTAAGTGGCAGCAACATCTTCTTTGGGATCTTTATATGTCTTCTACATCTCCTCCAGTCATGCTTTGTGATAATCAAAGCTCCATTTTTCTCGTTTTCAATCCAGACTATCATAAGCATTCTAAACACATTGATTTGGATTATCATTTTGTAAGAGAACTAATGGCCTCTGGAGAACTCAAGATTTGTTATGTCCCCACTCACTTACAAATTGTTGACCTGTTCACCAAAAGTCTCAGCCGACCTACCTTCATTTTTTTGTGTTCCAAGCTTCGCATCTCTGATTTCGAGACACTAGGCTTATTGGGGGAGGGGGTATTACGGATCTAGAAGGATCCACATGATCCTCCTCAAATCATGTTGTATCTTCTATTAAAACTCAATCCTATGATTCTAGGCAATCCCTTGATTATAGATAATAGCTGTAGATGGATATGTTGACTTTGTATGTAAATCATCCTGCTGTAATATCGCTCTATATATTCTATAAATGAAAAGTGCACTACCAGAAAACTTTACGGTGGTTTTTCAAACCTTATCATAGTATCAGTGCACTCTAAGGATTCACCTTCGTCGATTCAAATGGCCTCTGAAACTTCGTTCCCTACCCTATCTTTCAACACCATGGTCCACTTCTTGACCATCAAGTTATCTTCTTCCAACCTTCTCCTCTTCACCGTCAAGTCATCAAAATCGTTAAATATAAATTTTGAGCTAACAAATTTCAAAAAAATCCTAAACTTTACTCAATTTTGCAATTATAGCCCAGACTTCAAAAAGTGACAATAAAATACTCAAACTTTCAATTTTTTTCAATTCTAGCCCGAACTTCAAAAGTGACAATAAAATTATCAAATTTTCAAAATTTTCAATTCTAGCTCACCGGTGATGTTTTAGTTTTTTCTTTGTTTTCATTTTGTGCTATCGACATCCTTACCCTTCGATTTTCATATTATATAGCCCCGTCGACCTCATGTTGAGGGCATTGAAAGAACTAATTGGAAATGAAGAGCTTGGAGATGTAATATGTTGCAATGCAAGAGTAGTTTGAGGCGATGAAGAAACAAATAGAAAACAAAGGGCTGAGGGTGTTGGGAGAATAAACATATAACAAAAGGTTGAGGCTGTGTAAACTGTTTCAGGGATTTCATTTTTAATGATTATATTTCATTAATCTTCATTTGTTGTGTTAATTTTGGATGACGTGTCTTAACAGTTAGGTTTCTGAAATACTTGGTAAGCCACATCAGCAAACTTAGCATAGACATTAATGTCAGGCTAGAATTGAAAAAAATTGAAAGTTTAAACATTTTATTGCCACTTTTTGAAGTTCAAGTCAGAATTGAAAAAAATTGAAAGTTTAAGGATTTTATTACTAATTTTTGAGGTTCGGGTTATAATTACAAAATTGAGCAAAGTTTGAATCTTTTTTTTTGTAATTAATCCTAAATTATAACTTGAATGTTTAAAGTAAAGTTGTTTGAATCTGATAGAAAAATTAAAATTTTCGTAATTATCCCAAAAATGTAATATTTAATGACAAAAATTTGAGTTAATTGCAATTATATGTAGTTTTTCATATTTTGAATACAAGTATAATGTATAAAGATTTAATAAAAAAGAAAATATATTTACAAGAAGGTCATTTATGAATATTCTAAATGTTAAAATGAATAAAACTTTAAACTTGCAAAATATTAAACTTTTATTATAATTAACTAACAAATAATATGCATAATAAGTGAATTTGACTTCAAATATATTTTAGATATTAGTTCACATGTATCTTAGAGTTATATAAAAGCACCATCATAATTTTTAACGTCCCATTAATTATTTTTTACTGTATATATAAGTATACATTTAGACAATATTAAGATAAATATATTTAATTACTTATACAAATGTAAATATTAAAAGAAATTAAGATAATTTTAATGCATTTAACCTTCTTCTTTTTATGTTACATATATACACAATACTTATATAAACAATTTTAAACAAGCATATATTTATTTATTAACATTGTAAAATAGAATTGATCTCTTTAGTAGTCGTAATGTATGAATGTTTGATATGGAACAATTAGCTTCTAACCAAGGGAAGTGAATTATTGCTGATGATAAAGTACTGTGCCTCGGATATGCAATACTCCAGAGTGACCTTGTGTCATGGTTCAAGAAAAAGTTTACAGCGCTAAGGGAAAAGGGTTAAAAAGATCCAAAGGTTTTGGTTAAAATTTAAATATAATCCCAACGATTCTGAACATTCAAATACAACACAAATATTTCATAAACTTTCAAAAAGATCATTTAGTTATTCTTTACGACCCCATTGTCGCGTACATTATTTAACCTGAATTTCTCAAATGTCTCTACAACAAAACAAAATTTTGGCGATGACCTATTTTGCTGCTAAAAGATAAAAATTGTTGCAAAAACTTTTTTGCGATGGTACAAAATCATTGTAAAAATGATTGCAAAAGCTTGATAGTAAATAATTATCTGTGTCGTCACGAAATCATCACCCAACTGATTTTGCTACGATCAATCCTCCGTCCCAAAAAGGAATAGACAAGGAGAGGAAAAATTGTCGTAAATGATATATTGCAACGTTTGATTTTGGTGGATAATGGTAATTAGCTTTGACAACCTAGACGTAGGTAATAAATTTCACTGACGATTTATTTACGCAGCAGAATTTATTTAGCTACGTTTTCCAAAAACATAGCTAAAGGTTGTTAGAGACGCTTTGGGAAAGGTAGATAAAAAGATTTGGTTATTATTATTTGTAGCTAAAAAGTTTTAGTGATGAATTTTTATTTTTAATTTTACTTTTCTATTAACAATTTAATATTTAATTATAATTATTAATAACATTTTTAATTCATGTTATTGTTTTTAACATGGTTTGAATTATAATTAAGTAACATTTTTTATTATTATTGGTGACATTTTTTAAATAATAATTAAGTGAAATGTTTCATAATTAAAAATTAAATGCATTTTATAAAAAATAAAATGTAATTAAATTTTAATTAAAAAACTTAAGAAAAAAATTTATGGACAAACTAAGACTCATAAATCGTTACTACTACTTATATTCTTTGACCTAAGTATTTGTTTGACCATCATTATAAGCTTGGTAAACTCTCTTTCAGTATGGTCTAATTTTTGCTCATTACTTTGTAATTTTCTTCAGTGCGATCTAACTTTTCTTTACTACATTATAGCTGAGCCTTAAGCGACTAGTTCTCCTGTTGAAGCGTCATTACGTATGATGGTCGTGACAAAGATGAACCAATTCACTTAGGGTCATACCCAAGACCTTTGATATACCCTGATCTTATACCAAGGACATTGTTACAAATGTTATCCACATTGGACTCATTCCTGTCAAACAATGATCTCTATAATAACTCCTGCATCTTGTCCTAGATTCTAAAACATAAAATCAAGATGTGATTCAAATATTATTAGTTAGTATTACATAAATAAATAAACTCTAAAATTAAATTTTTTATACTTATATAATTATTTTGTGTTTTTTCAGAAGTCCAGCATTCACCTTCCTCGTTGCGTGTTAGTTTGTAGAGTGTGATAGTCCATATAGTTGAGTTCGACTATGTTATATAAATTTAAAAACATTGAAACACAATAGATTATATTGTATTAACTAATATAATAATAACTTCTAAACAAAGAACTTACAAATTCTTATTGTACGATAACAAATGATTTAGAGCTGATGTTGTGAGATGTTTTCATTTTTGCTTTATAGCCTTGGCTTTCTCACTCTTTTCCTAAATAAAGAAAAGAAATAGTCATTAAATGCAAAAACAAAATTAATGGAATGAAATAAAACAAACTTTAACCTTCACAGAGTCCCAATAATCACACATTTCACTCCAATTTTCTGGAGTCACCCATTCTAGAACATGTCTCTTTATCTCCTCACCTAAAGGAAAAGAATTGTAGTAGTTATGAAGTTGTCAACGATGATCCTTCCCCCTTTATTTCAACAGTGAACTCACACAGTTTGAAAATCAGGGTTCTCGATATCGATGATATTGAGCTTCATTTGTGAACAATAAATATAAGTTAAATTACTCTTTAAATAAGTAAAAAAAAATTGCATATAATAAAATAAGTTGAAAAATTACTGAAACTTTGTCCAAGCATTCTTTAATAAGTTGTCTTCCTTCAACTACCTTGTATGCTAAAGGTAAGGCAATTCATTCCTGACAGTGACTCCTAACTCATTAGATAATTACTGATTGGGTCAATATGCATAGACAACTTGTTGTTCATTGCAATATTCATACGTTGTAACTCAAAACCTTTAGTAATACCTCTACTTATTTTTCTTATGCCAGTAGTGGAACCTGACGACAAAAAAATAATGATAAGAAAAAATAGATTAAACATGTAAATATATATTTGGGCATACCTCTAATTATAGGTGGTTAATAACGATAGACCTAAAGATCCCTCAGCACTAGTTGAGGTAGATATAAGTTGTTACTGACTAGCTTTATTAGTGGATGAAATCGATGGTTGTTATTCGATAGGGCCGAATTGATTTGGTTATTGTGATTGAGGAACATCTTCAGTAGTTACCACCCTCTTTCCTTTGTTTCTATGAGTTTATTATGTTAAATATCTATAAATGAAATATCAATATTAAGTATAATATTTACTCAAAGATCAACATTCCATATTAATATAAGTCAAACATGAACATTTTATAACTTGCTTAAGTTAAACTTCAAAGTTTTGCAAAAAACATAAGTCAAAACTAAACATTCCGTATAATCATAACTCAAACACTAACATTCTCTGTCTTTACTTTCCTTCCAAAATAGAACACAAGCATACTTACAAGCATGAATTGATATATATCCTAATCCAATGTCCCTTAACAATTTTTTTGCATCATAGTAAGATTTAAGCAATTTGTATCCAACTGGTAATGCATTGTAGAGCAAGTCAATTAACATTTCAAAAAACTTGTTACTCCATTTATTATAGACCATTAAATGCAACAATTTCACAAAAAAAAGATAGCTGTGAGAAATTTGAGCACCTTGAATATAATTCTTCTTAAGCAACTTTCAACAACTTCCCAAAATTATCTTCTGTAATACTACCAACTATGTTAGGAATACCTGTTTCATTCATAGTCTCCATTTAATTCTTATAATTGTCTAACATCTCATCAATCCCATCATTATCACCATAGTTAACATCACAATCATATATATCATTATTGTTACTATCATCATGACTTATACCACCACTTCTACTACAACTTGCTTCCTTACATTCGCCATGCTAAAGCCATAAGGTATAGAATTTATCTATGCCTTATATCAGCAAGTGATTATATACCACATCTTAACTTTGAAAGTTGACATTTAAGCAAACGATGCAAGGACAATGAATGCAACATCATCACCCATTTGATATTGTACAAATTGCATGAAAGTCTTAACTCTTACATATTCGATGTACCATTTACGATGAGACATCCAACTTTTATTCATATAGCTATACAATAGAAAAAGATAACTGAATTATTAAATACAATCCTCGTTTAATTTTATGTGACAATAAAAGTTACTAGTAAGTAAAGTTTTCCTTCTTGAAGTTTGTTCATAAAGTTTGAAAGCAAAGAACATTATGGTACAGGACATTGTTTACACCTATAAATCAAGAAAGGGACTTCTCGTTGTTGATCCTAAGCTCATGAAAATTTTCATTGATAAGCCTCATCTAAGCTGGATCACTAGTTTCTAGGCTATATGCCATCCTGGTGGACATTAGTTGGATGACTTACCTAGACAAACGAACAACTGCAAAGTACAAAGATGAAGGACAAGATTGGTGGGTTATCAACATTCTACAACATAAATTATAGCCTGCAAAAAAGACAAATTTGTATTAATATTATGCAATTTGATTTAAGATATGTTCTTTATGTGCTAAGCAAGGAACAAATATATGTTAAAGTGTTTTTTGTTTCCATGAAACTAATTATTGTTTTGGTTATATTGATATTCCAAAATGTGTTTAAGTGGATATGAAAAAAGTGAAACAACTATATCAAAATATACTGATCACTAGGAATGAAAGATTTTTTTATAAGGCAACTATAGGCTAACCTTATTGAATGCATAGGGAGATCAAATCTTATAATTGATTTAAGTTAGGATTGAGTATATAAACTTACTTTTTATTGAGAGTTGTTAGTATGTTTATCATTGCATTTATTAAACATCATAAATCTTTAAATAGTTTTCTTCTTTACGATACTAAAAATATTTTTTGAACTCAGTTCTTAATTATTTATAATCAAATGATCAATTCTTTTATTTATGATTTGATTTCATGATAAAATATTCATTTTTGTTATATGTTCTAAGATTTTTAACATATTAAATTCACATCAATAGGAACCATAAAAAATAGTAGAAAATACATAAAACCATAAATGAACCCTTATAAATAAATAAAAACTAATTAATTTAAGTTAATATCATCTTCTATCATGGCATTAAAATAAAAGGGATCATTATTCTCTGAAAAGGAAGAACTAAAAGGATACAAATTTATAATGTTTAACATAATAGAAACATTCACAGGTAAAGAAGATATAATCAATTCCAAAGAAAACTATTCAGGACTTCTATTGAACACGTTATGGCAGCCATATGTCAACTCAAAATAATAAAAACAATTCTCTATTTTCCCTTTGTTCGGCAACAATAACATATATTCAGCATAATTCAACCATTATCATCACCAATTAACGCAAACAAATCAACATGAAAGTAAAAAAACATAACGAAAATATTCATCTATTTTCGGCTTCAATGACATAACAAAATAAAAATGCAACAGTACTCACCAGATCGAGAGAAAGCACAGGGAGACGATGCAGGACACAATGTCGCAAGGAGAGGAGAAGATAAGACAAAAACGAAGGTGGTTTAAGTGTCACACATCAAAAAATGCAGGAGAGGCTTAGATGAATTCAAAATGGGGCGAAGGGGAGGGGTTTCACCCGTCTGTTTAATTGGCAACGAAAATATATTATGTTGCCAAATGTCCAAAATTTTCTACCAAATTAAAATAGTGTCGTAAATTGTTCAACATTTTTCTACCAAATTAAAAACCGTCGCCAATACCAAACCTTTTCATACAATTTTTTATTTTGCTAAAATGATTAATAAAAAGTACATATTACAATCAAATTTGTTCACTAAATTTGATTTATAGTTGTCCGATCAACATCATTAATTTCATGTATTAGAATTTATTAATATATAATGTTGATTACCATTTTCTAATATATTGGAAATTATTTCTAATTAAACTACTATTATTATTATCTCTAAAAACTATCTCTAACTTCGTAAACCCAAACATGCCTCCTAAATCAAACATTAGCTAGTTTCTTGAATGGGTTCTCTTAATTTTGTAACATGTTTTGTTGTCTAACTTTTATTTCTTATAAGTTAACGTAATACTATTTATATCATTACTACATTTTGGTGTTTTATATTAGAATAATTTTGTTTATACATTTGGATAGATATGTATAACTACCATATATGAAATGAGTCCTTCTTAACTCTTCTTGTTGTCTTAATTTATTCAGACCTCTTGGTCCAAATATCTATTAACATATAGTGTATAGAAGAAGTTTGATGCAATTTTTCAAACAATTTTTTATTTTGCTAAAAGGATTAATAAAAAGTATATATTACAATTGATAAGTGTAAATTGCATTGTATTTTAGGGCATAGTTTGATATGTATTTATACATTAATTCAATCATTTAGTATGTGTTTAGGTTAGAATTATGTTAGTTTGTTAATTATTTGTGTTTTAAGGGTTAGTACAAGCTTTTCAACTTAAATATTATGTTTTTGAGATACCTTACTGTATTTGCTAGTATTTCAGGGTCAATATCGAAGAACAGAGGAGTTTCGAAAGACATTCAGAACAAAATAATAGCCCAAAATTATGGCATGTAGGCCATGATTATGACAGAAGCTCCAAGAATGACCCACAACTGTGTGGTTCAAATGTGAGTCACAATTATGGCCTGCATCAGGCAGACGTGTAGACATTTATGAACTTCACATTTCGAGAGATTTTTTGGACCTTTCAAACCTCAAAAAAGCCCTAGGGTTACCTAATACATAAGAAACTATTTAAAGAACAAGAAAAGGGAGAAAAGGGAGCTTTTCATGTAGTCACTTTTGGAAACCCTAAGAGAGAAAAAGGAAGAGAAAGAGAGGAGGAAGAGGAAGAAGAAGCAGTCTCGACCTACTTCCCAGATCAGGAGGTTTCCCGATGTTACTGCCTTCCCAAATTTTCCGTTCTAAGTTTCTATTTCCTTTTCGTTTCAATTTATTAATGTGCATAGTTGTTATGGATTGTATGATGATAGATGGTAGAATGTAGATGATGTTCTAACTCTTCTTTGGGATTTTATTTTGATTTAATCATAATTTGGTTGATTGTGTTTATTAGATCAATGTCGTGATTTAATCGCATTTTTGCATAATTTGGTAACAAACTGAGAGGATGAACTGAATAAAAAATGATTAATCAGATTAATGAGAGTTAGGTGATTTAATAGAAACCATGACAAATCATATTAGTAATTGTGCAGAAAGAGATCTTGTGTGATATTCCGATAATTTATTAGAGTGCTTTAGATCTAATTAGTCTTATTATTATAATGATTTATTAAAATTTACATTGTATATAAAATTTTCCATATCTTAGTTATGTATGTGTGTGTGTGTGTGTGTAATAATAATTATCTATTTTTATGGCCAAATTAAGTACTGTAACATATAAATTATAAATTATATATAATTATGTTAAGCAAAGGTGACAACGAATATGAGAATGTCTTCCTATTTGACCAACAGTTTTTTTGTTACTAACATAATTGTATTATATTTCTTCCAACAAAATCGAAAACAACATCGTTTACCTTAATAAGAAATGACATTGTTTTGTATTAGGTTATTAATAGGAAAACGAACCTCTCTTCATTTTCATGTTAGTTGCCAACATTCCTCTACATTCACAGTTCAATAACCATTGTCCCCTTTCTTATGCTCATCTCCTGTACTGTGGTCATCACCATCGAAGAAGCATCCTAAACTATGTTGGTATTATTCTTCTTTTCTATTTTCAAACCCACCCTGCTTCTTGTGCTCTGTTTTACTTATATATTTAGGTGTTTGTTGTGAGTTTTTTTCTTCATTTGGTGTATGGGTTATGTTTGTGTTTGTGTTGCGAATATGATTTATTGTCTTCCTTTGTTGGTTGTATATGGGGTTGACTTCTTTTTATGACCTTTAACGCTTTTTTCAAAAAAGCCTGCTAATTATTTGATGAAAGATCTGAAAGAATATTTAACTATTTTTGTCATAATAGTAATACAAACCTATATAAATAATACTATATTTCTATACATTAACAAGACGATCATGTGTAATTTACTTTAAATTCTAAAATTTAGATATGATATAAACGGTAAATGGATTACTTTTATTTTAATAAGGGTAACTTTCATCTTATTAGGCAGATTGAAGATGTGTAACTACTAAATTCTAGTACGTTCACTATCATCAAAAATTTCATGGAACATAATGAATTTTATTCTAAATTCACTTCTACAGAATATAACTCTTAACATAATTCATTGAGGAATGTCGACGTGGAGGCTAGTTTCCAATGGTGGAAATTCATTCCGTTGGGAGGAATGTGGTAAAATTGTCCTTATTGAAAAAAAATGTAGAATAAATCCCCTCTTCATAAACTAATAATCATTTGCCTTATATGGTTGATCTTCTTTTTCAAGGTTTTTAGTAGGAGTGGGCAAAAAATCAGAAAAAACTGAACTGAACCACAAAACTGAAGAACCTACCGCAAATAGGTCGTTGTGGAGGTATGGGACGGTCAGTTCGGTTTTAAATAATGAGAAAAATGAATATATCGGTTCAAATGCGGTATAGGCAAATTGAAACTGAACCAAACCGAATTACTAATTTATACATCTTCTAGCCCTAGGTATATAAGGTAATTTTTTTACCTTCTCCCCCAACTCACCGCCGCTTCTCTCTCACTCTTTCAGTTTCTCTCAAAGCTTTTGAGTTCTCACTATCTCTGTCTCTTACTCTCTCGGACTCGAAGTCTCGAGACTTCTCACCCTCTCAATCTCTCATGTCCGTCTCTCTTCCCTGAGACTTCTCACCCTCTCAAATCTCAATCTCTCATGTCCGCCTAAGCTCTCTTCTTTCGGGCTCATCTCATCCTCTTATTTCAAACTCTCTCTCAATATCTCAATCTCTCGAACCTTCTCACTCTCTCGGACTTGATCCTTCTCACTCACTCATCTCCGACTCTCATCTTTGTGGCTCTATGGGACTTTGACCAACCCTAAATGCTAAATCCCTAAATCTTCTCTGACTAACCCTAAATCCATAAATTTCCGACTCTCTCGCATCTCTTGGATCTCGATTAGAATGCGACTTCAACCATCCCTAAATCCCTAAATCCCTAAATCTTCTATGACCTTCTTCTTTGCCATTTGCTTCAACTTCTTCTGCTTCTCTTCTTCTTCTTTTTTCATCATCCGAGTGAAGGAGTAGGGTAAGTTATTTGGGGTTTTTTTCAAGTTTAGATTTTTATTTTTGTCTGCTTTCAAATATTTCAGAGTTTATCAAATGCCCAAAATTTTAATTGCATGTGTTTTCTTTGTGATGCAGATTTGGTGAAATGATTTTGAAGTTGTGGAATCTGCTGAACAAGTGATTGTTCTAACTTAACAAGAAACTTGGATTGCTAGTTATGCTTATCTGTTGAGGTTTATGTGGCTTAGAATAAATATCTAGGTATGAGTTGTGTGCCCACATTGATTGAGTTGTAGATGCTTGGAAAGGCATTTGTACATGATTTTGGATGGAACAATATGTGATTATCGTTATTGTGATTCACTAATTTGTATGCAAATCAATGTTGACATCTTTGTGGATTGGAGATGCCTGCACTTGGTTGAGGGATATGTTCACTTAAAATGTCTGCACTTGTTAGAATATTGATTTGTGTTTGCATTTTGAATTTTTGATTGTGATGATCTGTTTGCTATTGTTGTAATTAATATGGAAAGCAATCTCAACCTCTGTGTGCATTGGAGATGCCTGCAAGGGGATCTCCAAATGGCTAGTGGTTAACTTAAGAGCCATGGTTTAGATAGTTCATTTAGGAATGAATTTTATCCTCCATTAGAGATTGCCATATTTACTAAGCACATTGCATACTTTAGGGTGCATCTGTGGATTATACCTCTAGTTACTGGTGCATATATGGTAAATACTCTTAGAATTGTGCCTTCTAGATTTAGGAAATCCATAGGTTTTGTTGCATT
Organism: Erythroxylum suave; assembly: GCA_027563595.1. Lineage (NCBI taxonomy): Eukaryota > Viridiplantae > Streptophyta > Magnoliopsida > Malpighiales > Erythroxylaceae > Erythroxylum > Erythroxylum suave. Next base: position 35,199,244 of record JAOSBN010000004.1, on the reverse strand, counting down.
CCTTGAAGTGTGCAATCTATATGATTGTGCTAGCTTTAGTTCAATGCATCTCTTAAGGTGCCTCTACAATCTAAAGTTTAAGGTAGGATCTATAAGAATGTGTCAAATATCCAAAACCGTCCCTTAGTCTTGCTAGATTGTTGAAATCCAACTAATAGCTGCTGTCCAGCTCAGACAGCTACTCACCTTCACCCATCAACTTAAATACTCTTAGTCTTCTAATATTTCATGCTCGTTGTGGGTATGTTTCCATTCTTCCTTAGATAACAAGCAACAAAGTCAATCCAGAGATGGACAGTCAGAGTGAAAGCCTACCATAACCCCAAACACCCTTTAATGTAACCACAGAATCTAATCCCTAAACACCTCCAACCACACCTGATACTGATAACTCTACTAACCAAGAAACACAATGGGCACCTCATACATCACAACCACGAACATCAAAAACACAAGCCCCTCCCTTATCTTCTAGTTTACCTCCAAGACATCCAAATGATAAGAGAAAAACCCCAGAAAAGCAAGTCAAGTCTGGGAGTTTTTCATAAAAAACCTAGTTGGGCAGAGGTGTATATGTAATTTCTGCCAACTGGACTTTGCTTATGACACTAGGAAGAATGGAACAAGTGCTCTATGGGCTCATCTCCATAGGTGTACAGTTAATCCTAACAGACAGTAAGACAAAAGATAGAAAATATTATGTCTTGATAAGAAATGTGATGGTACTGGTGCTAATGTTATATCAACAAGTTTAAACAAAGAAGCATGTCGAATTGTATGTGTTAAAATGGTCATCACAGATGAATTGCCCTTCAACTTTGTTGAAGGTAGATGTTTTAGGATGTTCTGTTCAGTAGCTTGCCCAAAGTTTGATCCTCCTTTTAGAAGAACCCTTGTGAGAGACATTGAGGAGTTTTTTTGTTGGATCCTGTTTTTAGGATTTTATATTTTTATTTTATTTTACTTTATTTTATTAAATTATCAAGCATGAAAATAAATTAGAATTTATTAATTAGAAATTTTTGGAGTCTAATATGGTATATTCTGAATTTTATATGGTGGTATGAATTAAAAGAAAGAATTAAAA
>JAOSBN010000004.1:35178702-35197105 GCA_027563595.1 Erythroxylum suave | reverse complement strand
TGGAAGCTCAACCACCCCATCTTCAATCTTCTCCTTTATGAAGTGTCTGTCTACTTCCACATGTTTGGTCCTATCATATTGCACAGGATTTTTGGAGATGTTGATTGCTGCCTTATTGTCACATCTGAGCTGACATGGAAGTCGTGATGCAAATCCGATGTCGATCATTAACTTTCTTACCCACAAAATCTCTACTAGTCCTTTTGTAACTCTTCGGAATTCTACTTCAACACTAGATAGTGCTACCACCTTCTGTTTCTTGCTTCTCCAAGTCACCAAGTTTTCACCAACCAAGGTGAAATATCCTGAAGTTGATCTTCTATCAACAGGATTGCCCGCCCAGTCTGCATCAATGTAAGTTTCAATAACCAAATGATCATTCTTCTTGAACAAAATCCCTCTCCCTGGTGTTCCCTTCAGGTATCGTATTATTATCATCACCGCCTCCATATGGTCTTCCTGTGGTTGGTGCATGAATTGAATCACAACTCCAACAGCATAGGCTATGTCAGGCTTAGTGTGTGACAGGTAGATAAGCCTTCCAACTAGCCTCTGATATCATTCTCTATCTGCTAACTGTGCATCTTGCACCATCCGAAGTCCATGGTTCACTATCATCGGAGTATCAGAAGGCTTACAATGCATCATCCCAGTTTTAGCAAGTAGGTCCAGAATTTACTTCCTTTGAGATATAAAGATCCCTTTGTTTGATCTCAGGACCTCAATACCAAGAAAGTACTTAAGCCCGCCCAAGTCTTTCATTTCAAACTCTTTCTTTTGAAGTCATGCAATTTCTTCAGTATCACTTCCTATTATTATCATGTCATCCATATATATTATCAGACATGTTATCAGTTTTTCTTGTCTTTTGAGAAAGAGAGTGTGATCGGAGTTGCTCTGTCTGTGTCCATACCACTTCATTGCCATTGTCAATCTCCCAAACCATGCTTGTGAGATTGTTTAAGCCCATATAGTGCTTTCTCGAGCCGACATACTTCATTCCTCTGAAACTAATCAGAGAAACCAGGAGGAGCTTCCATGTATACTTCCTCCTTAAGGTCTTCGTGAAGGAAGGCGTTCTTTACGTCAAATTGATGAAGCGACCAATCCTTATTTGCTACCACAAAGAACAGGACCCTGATTGTATCTATCTTTGCCACCGGTGAGAACGTTGCGGAGTAATCAATGCCATAGGTCTACGTATATCCTTTTGCTACCAAGCGAGTCTTGTACCTTTCTACAGTTCCATCAGCTTTATGCTTTATTGTGTAGACCCATCTACAGCCTGCTGGTCATTTTCTCGGTGGAAGTTGACACCTCTCCTAAGTTCCATTCTTTGCCAGTGAAATACCTTCATTGCTTGCCACCATTCTTCCTTCTGTCATGCCTCATGTATTGTTCTTAGGATTTCTTCTAAAAACAATGTTGTGGAAAACACCTTTGCTGCATTTGAGATACTCCCCTTGACCATATTTCCCACTAGATATTTTAAAGATCGAGGTACATTTTCTGCAGAAAACCGTTTAGGAGGTATTCCTCTAGTACTCCTTGGAGGTAGGACATATCCTCCGGTTTCTTCGCTAATTAATTCAAGAACCACATTGTCATGATTAGCAGCATCATCATCTAAAGCGGAAGCGACTGGAGTTTGTGATTCACTTACCTCTTGTTAGACATTCAATGAGGGAGCATCACTGGTTGAAGTATCCGGTTCAGTAGTTTGTTCCATGTTTTCCAAGGCAGATTCGGTGGTTCCACCTATGTGCTCTGCTGGGACAACATCTGACAGAATTGTGCTCTATAACTAACGTAGTGAATCACTACTAATCTCCCCCTGGCCACTAGGTTGGTGACTATAGTAATACTCAGACTCGAGAAAGTCACAGTCTAAAGTGACATGGACATGACAGGTGACTGGGTTGTAACAACGATACCCCTTTTGATGAATAGCATATCCCACAAAGACACATTTAATGGCACAAGGGTTAAGTTTTGAACGTTCTATTTTTGGGATGAGAACAAAGACAAAGCATCCAAAGACGTGTGGTGGTAAGGTTACAGTGGACGGAATTGTAACTTGGGTGGCTAGGGCTTGTAAGGGAGTTTTGTGGTTAAGGATTTGGGTTGGTAATCGATTGAGTAAATAGGCTGAAGTGGCCATTGCTTCTGGCAAGAAGGATTTAGGAACATTTGATTCAAGCATCACAGCTTGGGTCATTTCAAGAAGGATGCGGCTCTTGCATTCCGCAACGCTATTCTATTAAGGTGTAATTGGGCAAGTAGTTTGGTGGATCAGGCCATGTCGTTGAAAGAAAATTTTCATGGATTGATTAACATATTCTCCCCCATTATCTGAGCATAAATTTTGGATTTTTTTTGTTGAACTGGGTTTGAATCATGTTAAAAAAGGAAACAAATTTATCATGCACCTCAGATTTATGTTTCAAAAAATAAATCCAAGTCATACGAGAATAATCATCCACAAATAACACAAAATATTGGAATCAACTATGATTGGAGTGCGGGGCAAGCCCTCATACATCTAAATGTATCAATGAGAAAACAGTGTCTACTTGAGAGTTATTAGGCCAAAAAGGCACTCGATGACTTTTTACCAAAATGTAAGTTTCACAAGTCATATGAGTATTATTACTTTTAAATCATGCAAGAAATAAGACTCGGAGCTAACTAAAGGATGGGCGACTTCGACGTCGGTGCCATAGCCAGATCCGCCTATCAATCGTCTTGTGAACCAACATGGCAGTACCTTGGTAAGCCACCTTGTCAACATAGTAGAGGCCACCTCGCTCAGTACCATGCCCAATTATCTCCCGAATGTGAATGTCCTACAAAAGGCAAAATTTTGGATACATTAGAACCACACAATTTAATTCTATGGCGACAGGACTCAAAGATAATAGCTTGCACAATAATGACGGAACATAGAGGCAATTGGACAATTTTAATTTTGGAGATATTGCAATAGATCTGACCCTTTTGATTTCTGATAAACCCTCTAGGCAGTTTGAATATAGGCTTTATTGGATACTGTTGGAACAATAATATCTGAAGGGTCATGGGTCATAGTGTCTATAGCATCGCAGTCAAAAATTCACTCGGTGGTTTTTTTCGAGTTTGGGTTCATTGTAAAGGCCTTAGATATTTCCGGCCTAGTTTGGTTTAAAGTGTGGGTTGCTAGGATTTTTTCTGGTTTGGGCTGATTAGGGAAATAGGCCTCTTTGGGCGTTGGGGCTCATTTGGCTATATTGGGCTTTGCAAATTTTGATTGGACTTTGGGTCATGAGGGTTGCTGTTTTTAGGTCTGGGTTGCTGGGGTACTCACTTGTAATTTTTCAAAGCTGCAAGGGTTAGATTGCTCATCATATAAATCACATATACTCACCGAAACACCCTAGTTTAAAAAACCTAGGGTTAAAACATGAAGGTTTGGGAGAAATTTCCCAAACCCTTTACCTCTTTGTTCCACCTCATTAGGATTCGTCTTCGTTCCACTCGCAATTGCTGCAAAACCTTTCTAACCTCCACTGCCTCCTTCTATCTCTCCTTCATAGCTACCACAGCTGCTATTGACAGCCTCCGGGATGCCCACTGCGGCGGCAACTTTGCTACTAGTGGTGCGATTTCCAGTGGGCTATTTGTGATTGTCCTCCCACTACTCCAAGTAACCCACAATTTTGAAGCAATTCTCTTTAGTGTGTTTGTGCATATCACAATGGGTGCAAAAAAGCTTTGACTTATCCTCTCGTGGTGATGATCTCCACTGTTTTCCAGTGGATTCTGAACGGGCACGCCCCTTTGTCATTTAGTTTGCTGGTTCTGATTTGGGCTTTTCCCTTGGTGTTCTTGTGATTAACCCTGCACCAATCCTTAATGATGAAGAATCCCCGTCACCACTAGTTGCCGACTTCATGATTTGAAGCATGGCGGCCTCTCACCTCATGGTGGCGTAGGCGGATTCCACTGAGGGGAGAGAATTTTCCTTCAAAATGTCTCTGCAAATGGCATCAAACTTTCCATCAATCCCAGCAAGAAATTGAAAGAGCCTGTATTCCTGTATGATTTTGTTGTAGATTGTAATGTCCGCAGCGCAACCCTGTGGGTTTGGTTACCTACAATCAATGCTACGCCATAAGCCTTGCATAGTGTTCCAGAACTGCTCCAATGTATTGCCTCCTTGTTGCTGTTTATTAGCCTTCATATGCAGATCAAATATCTGCAAAGCATCTACTCCACTGCCATATGTAATGGCCATCCCGTCCCACAATTCCTTCGCTAAAGGATATTCTGCCACATTGTTTACCAAGTTTGGTTCTATATTCCGAATGATCTAGGAGAAGACATTCAGGTCAGATTGCTCCCATCTCAAGAATCCTGGATCATTTCTTGGTGGTGCAGGTGGTTCTCCAGTGATGTGCTGCATTCTGCCTCTGCCACCAACGGCAACTCTCATCAAACGTGCCCATAATGGGTAGTTGTCTCCGTCCAGTTTAAGCCCAATTGTCAGGTTGTCAAAATTGGATTGGCTTGGTTGATTACTGAGACTGTTTCTCAGCAAGTTCGCAATCTGGATTGTTATGTCATCAGGAACTGTTTGGTTTGTAGGACCTGTTTGATTGTTTTGGATGGTTTGATTACTGGAAGAGCCCTCTGACATTGTTTCTGGTTTGCAGGTTTCGAAGGAGGGGGTTTGGAAAGAAAACGGTGTGTGGCTTCAAATTGGTAAGGATATGGTAGATGATGAGCAATTGAACGACAGGTCCAAGACCATAACTCTGTTTTGATACCATCTTACGATGGTAATAGTCTGAAAAGGCTGGAAATCATTTCCATTTTTTATTGATTTTAATCACTGTTTACAGTCACTACTCTTATAGTGTTACATCTCCTCTAAGTATGGTAATAATCGTACAATAATTACATTTAATTGTGGAAATATTCTCTCCTTATTTGCAGTGATTTGGTTTGACTATGGAAGCTTGTAACACAAGTTTTTGACAACTTAGAGGTAAGGATAAGTCTTGCTACTTTAGACAGATGCTTAAACTCAAAAGACAAGTCTACCTTTCGATAAGTTGGCAGGTGGGAAATGGGGAATCCATATGGTTTTGGTATGACAACTGGATGCCACTTAGTCCTCTTAAAGAAACTTATTAATTGTTATTTTTGAGTTCAAGAATACTTGTTAAAGCAAAGGTAAGCTGTATCATCTCAAATGGAGATTGGAATTATAGATACAGTGGTGCTAGTCATTTGTTAAACTTCCTAAATCATCAACCAAGAGGAGGGGAGGATAAGCCAACATGGAATGAGGGAAACTTCAGCAATGCTTCCTACAATAACCTCTTCAAAGTAGATCAACCTAAAGGCCCCTAATATTAATTGAGTTGGAAGAAAACTATTTCTCTTAAAGTTGCAGTTATAAGACAGTTAGATGTCAAGAATCGACTTAAAACTAAGGACAGGTGGAGGGGAGGAACTATTGACCCTAAATGTCTATTTTGTAATGCAGAATTGGAGACAATCCCACATCCATTTTTTTAGTGCAGTTATTCTCATGCTATTTAGGGGAGCATAAAAAACATAATGCAAATCGATTGTGAACAAATTGATTAAAGATATATGATTACATGGGCCAGTAGAATATGCAAGCACCTGAAGGAAGATAGGATCATTCTAAAAACTACACGGTCATGTTTCATTTATTCTTTATGGAGGGAAAGAAACAACATGCTTTACAGAGATCAAATGAGGGAAGTTCCAGAACTTAGAGATGTTATCATCAACTAGATTAAGGAAATTTTATTGGCATATGAAGTTCAATCCAAGATTGGCCAAATAATGAAAAACTTATGTAGGATTGAAAATCAAAATGATGTGATATTGTTACTAACAGTTGCTGTTCTAGCATATACTTGCTTAATCAGTTGAATGGCTAACTGTTTGGGTAGTTATTGTACCTTGTACTTATATAAGCTTTGCTTGTGTTAAGAAATCTTCTTTATTTTCCAAAACAAAAAAGAGTTCGATTTGCAAGTAACGACTGCTAAAACACTGAGCTATGGGATGATTATCAATTCTTTTGAAGAGTCGGAGCAAGAATATGCAGATATGTACAAAAAGGTAAGAGCGGAGAAGGTATGGTGTGTAGGACCAATTTCACTGTGCAACAAACAAACTATGGACAGGCACCAAAGAGGTAACAAGTCTTCAATCAAAAAATTTAAATACTTTAAGTGGCTTGATTCCCGGAAGACATCATCTGTAATACTATGTTTGTTTTGGAAGCCTATGCGATGCTACCTGCACAATTATTAAAACTTGGATTAGACTTAAAAGCTTCAAACAAGTCATGTTTTTTTGGGTATTGAGAGATGGAGACCAATTAAAAGAAATGGGGAAGTAGCTAACAGAATCTGGTTTGCAGGAAAGAACCAGAGGTAGAGGCTTTATGATCCGTATTGGGGTACCACAAGTTGCAATATCGTTGGATTGGATACTACAATGGGAGGCTTTTTAACATATTGTGGCTGGAATTCAGTTCTTAAAAGTGTATCTGTTGGCATGTCATGCACTAGTTTATGAATGAGAAAATGGTTGTGGAAGTTCTAAATATTGGTAATAGTCTTGGGGCTAATGCCACTGAAATAGAGAAAATAAGAAAAATAGAGAAAATAAGACAAGATTGGGGTACTGGTGATGAAGGAACATGTTAAGTATAGGGAGTTTGATGACTAAAGGAGAGTAAAGTGAAGAAAGAAGAAAAAAGGCCACAGAGTTGAGCAAGTTAACAAAGGAGGCAATGGAAGAAAATGGATATCCATATCGAAACATTAGTCGTTTAATACAAGATATTACTCGGTAAGCATGTAGAGGATCTGCCTTTTCATTGCCGTTGTCAAGTAAATTAGAAGCAATTTCTAATAATATCATTACTAAGATTGATACTGTTTGGGAATGAATAAAGTTTACAATAATCAAATTTATATGAAATGTCGTAATTATGTACAAAATGTGCCATGATTTTTTCTTGTGAAAGAACGTGTTTATGAAATGAAAAACTTGGACACTAGTCTTATGTACTTCTGGACTTTTGGCCTTATATTTCTCTATGCAGTTTTTTTCTTGTGTTGTTGTGCTTTTATTTTATTTGCATATAGTATCATTTGAAGAAATATATATTCATTTTTTACATGATATTAGAATCCTTATAATTTTAAAGGCCTGTACGAGTGAAAAACATCAATGAAAAATGAGAAAAGAATAAAAATGATAATTGAAAATTTTATCAAATTAAAGAGAAGTTGATGAAAAGTTTATATGTCAACTCAATTCTAACTTTTATTTTTTCATATGAAGAATAGGGAAACACAATAAAACTTGATTTTGAAGTTGACAGTGGGACTCTAAATAAAGGAACAAAGCCTTTTGGTAATGATAATTATGTCATGCTGACGGTATATAGTAAGATTGATTTTATGGAAAAGAGAAGTAAAGACTAAAGTCACAACATGTATACTTTTTAGCAAGGTTAATTTAGAAGGTCCAAATATACAGAGAAAGAAAAAAGAATGAAGAAGTAAGAGTAATAAAGAAGATGTATTTGTAATTTACATATTTCGAAAGAACAAAAAAAAGGAAATATGAGCAAAAAAAGACACATTCATGACTTTCTTGTTTTAAGAAGTCCTAAAAAAGCAAAAAAATAGGGTTAATTGTTAAAAAATCAATTTTATTCAATTTTATAATATCACCTTGAACTTTAAAAATTGATGTTAAAATATTATAACTTTTAATATTTAATAAAAATAATTCGATGTTAAGTTCTCTGTTAATGTAGATCTTATGATGGATTACATTAGATTAGCATCTTTGTCACGTAACTACTACATATTGTATTTATGTTATATATCAATTTTATTATTTAATAAATTAAAAATATCAAAATTCCTAAAATAATTATCATACATGACACAAATACAATATATGACAGCCACAAGGTAAAAATTCTAATTTGATATGACTCGCCACATTAATTACGTTAACGAAGAAGATAACGTTGAGCTATTTTGTTAAAAATTGAAAGTTAGAATAATTTATCACCATTTTTTAAAATTTAGGCTAGTATTATAAATTTGAATTTTCAACAGTTAATCATTTAAAATAAAACGATGATGAAAAATAATGTTTCTTTTTTCATAAAAATCCATCCTTACTGAGAAAAAAAAAGTACGAAATACTTAAAGAAATGTAATTGTGTTGTCGTGTTATACCGCTTTGATTCTATTTATTGTTGGCACTATTTTTTTGACGCATACTATATCTCTTATAACATTATTAACAGTCTTGAAGTTCTGCATATACGTCTGCGAATCTGTTTTCACGTTGCGTTCACCTTTCTTCTTGCTTTTGTTTATACAATTGATGACAATTTTACAATCAACATACTTGTTTCCAAGTATTGAGGTGAATGAAGACATTAAAAAAACACATTTGTATTGATAATGATCTAAAAACTGTTGTTTATCAGAGCATGAATCATGCGGAATTACAAATTAGCAGTAACTTCATGTCTATTACAACCATCTTCCTCTCTTGAAGACCAACTTTAAAAGAAATTAATTTTTTTTTGAAGTATGCTTGAAATAGATGAGGTTCGGTAACTTACATGTTTTCTCTTTACAATTTCACATAATTATCATTAGGCATAACAATTGAGTCCAAACTTAAGTGTTTTCAATTACGCCTAAGTCTGAACAGCCCAAATTCCGGCCTAATTAAAAAAACATTGTTTTACATTTTAAAATTTAAATTATTTTAAAAATTTTGATCAGACCAATCCTTTGTCATCCCTAATATTTGTCACGCTAAAGCATTTTATAAATTTTTTTATAACTTTTTTGTATTGCTAATAATACCGCTTACTCAATATTCTGTTTGAAGTGCACTATAATTAATGCTTTATAAAGGTAAGTACACTAAGTGTGTAAGTTTTAATTTAACATAACAAATATACCAAACAAAAACATAAGTTTTATTAACTTGTGCACTATGATATACATTGTTTCCTTTATGAAAACTCATTTGAAAAAAAAATCACTTGCTTCTGAACACAAGGCAAAATTGTTTTTAATAGTACCATCCTTAAAAAGAGAGCAAGAAAAAGGCTGGCAAGACATGCTACTTATCAAAGATAAAACCAAACGTAAATCTCACTCAAAACGAAGAATTGAAGTAACTATCAAAAATATATTATTTTCTGATTGATACATCATTTTCAGTAACTACTTCCTTCCCCGTTAAGTTCTAATCTCATGCAGCGGATTAGTTTGGTAGAGAGAACAGTCCTAGACTGTCATATAAACGTTTAGAATCTGAGTCTGTTGAAACAGAGACAGCAAACTTGATGTCCTCGTCTTCCTGAGATTGTTCCTCAATAAGATCCTCAAAATTATTAGCTTAAGGTAGTTCATAGCCAGTCCAAGAGCTAGCTTTAGAGGAGCTAGACCAAGAGCTAGCTGCCTTGTTACCCTTCAGTGTCCATCGTGTACAATAGTGTTGTTCTTGGCCTATGTTAGGCAATGTATACGAAGCCCGCGATCATATTACTTCATATATTCTCTTATAGAGATAGTGGTGGACCAAAGACAACAACTATGGCTGCCGATTTCAGTTTGCTCCACTTTTTGGTGTTTCCTTTAATGGCTCAAGGCCGTGTGATTCCAATGATCGACATAGCCAAATTGGTCGCAGAGCAAAGAGCTATTGTCACTGTGGCCAAAACACAGACCAGTGCGAGACGTTTTGCGGCCAATCTTGGCATTGCGGTAGCTTGTACTGTTATAACCTAACATTCTTGCATTTGGTACCAGGTCCTGTTACGTTTTGAACGTGTAATACTTTTTCTTTATGTACGGAGAATTATCCAATTTTGGTTTTATATTTTGCATAATGATTGAGTGTTTATATTTTTGGTCTTTTTTTTTGTTTAAATTGATGACATATAATTATTTGTTATAAAAAGAGGAATAAAACCCCTTTAAAATGCACGCACCATGCCATTAATTTTTTCATAATTATCATTCTGACAGTAGTTTCTGGATAATTATCTATCTGCCGTTGGTCTCTTGAGATTTACAATTCTGCCACTTTTCTCTTCATAATCACGATTCTGTTACTGGATTTAATAAAATTACAATTCTATCACTGGTTTTGACAAAATTAAGATTTTGTTACGCACGAAGTTGCAACTACCGTACTGGCTTTGGTATCTGATTGAGTTATGGTACAGTATTGTATCGGTATTAGTTAATACTAGATATCATTTTGAGTATTTTTTAAATTTATAAAACAGCCCCTGAATTTTTTTAAAATTACAAAATAATCTATTATCAGATTATATAGTTGTACTATATACATACTTTATAAGTTTATATCAAACCTATATCCAAAAATCATAATAATAAATAATAACTATAATTAATATAAAATAACAATAATTTTCAAATACTTCACTTATAAATAATAACCACAGTTAATATGAAAAAAAGACAATCATCATCGTACGAATATAAAATTAAGAACAATACAATATATTAAAATATTACAATTTCATCATATAATAAATAATAATTACATTAAAACATCCAATAAAAAGTATAATAACTATCTTTAACCCTCAAATTATTACAATTTACGATAAGAGTTTGTGATGAGGAAACAACTAAGTATAAATGAATTCTGAAAAAAAATTTACAATTACGTTACATACGTAGAATTTAACGTATACAACGAATATAAATAAAATTAAAAGAACAGGAAAAACAAAAACCTGGAACTTCATTCAATCATTTATGAGAAGATCCCGTTATAACTGCACTGACTTTAGATATCAATTGGTACAAAATCCTCATCATTGAGAGGAGTCTCATCATCATCATCATTCAAATTCAATGTAACAAATGACTGTCAATGCTTTCCCATCCAAGATTATCTTTTAAGTCATTAGCTGCTCAAAAATCCAATATGCCAAAAGATTGATATTATCAATGAAAATTAGATTTGTTGAGCTACTTGTGTTATTAAGAGTCCTATTAAACAATAAAATTTAATTATTAAAAAATTATAAGAAATTATATCGAAATTAAGAATGAGAATAACATACTTTTTCCGAAGCTTTAAATTCTAACGAACAAAAATCAAGTCACTCGTTCTCTTGCGCTCCAATCTATTCCTTTTCTTGGAATAGATGAATTCAAATTTAATCCAGTTCCGTTCACAGCCTGTTGCACTCACACATTAACTTAAAATCTAAATTGCAAACCTTTGCAATTTTGGAATACCAGTTCTGAATTGATTCCACTAAGAAACTGTAAGTCGTAAGATAACAAAAGTAGCATTATAAACAAAATAAAGTGATAATTAATTTTCAACAAATAAGAAAAAAGAAACAATTAATACTTAAAGAAAGTTTTCTCTTTGTCGAATAACAATCGACAATACAAAATCCCCAAGTAGTTATAAAGCTCCATTTGTGAACTCAAGAGATCTTGCATCTTTCATGACCAACAATTGTTGTAACAACAAATAGCATTCCTCTACTAACTGTAGCTTTCTTTGTAAAATCCTATCTGAAATATACACTATGAATCAAAAATGCTCCAAATGCAAACAACAGAGAAGAAAATTATCTTTCCCATCTCTCGTTGATGATTGCAAGATACAATGTGTACAAAGAAGCCTATGTTTTAGATTGACCTTAATTGCTTCCTTCACCCTCTCTTTGACATCAAAAAATAACTCATGGTTAACTTTTCTTCATTATCAACCAAGTGAAACACCCTCACTAAAAACTCACAAACTCAAATAATAAATTGGCATTGAGACTAAAATTCTTTATCTTCCAGTATAATTCTGGAAACCTCTAATCCAACATTAGACTTAGCATGCTAAGATGCAACTCACTTACCACTTACAAATATTTATCTTAACTATTTCTTCATTGTAACAAGAGACTGAAGTAATAAGAAATTTGTTGCAAATATTGTCACAGCAGGACGACATAAATTCCTACTATTGGTAAATTCCTTCTCTCGGTAAATTCAATTGGTTCCCTTTTGAGCTTTCTGCATAGTCTCATCAATAATAGAAAAATATCTAGGATCTCCTATATTCTCCAGCATTAGGATAAAGCAATGCGCAACATAAGGAGTCCAAAAAAAGAATTATACTTATTATGTAACCTTCTTTTTGCCTCTTTATAAGCAGAATCATTGTTAGTAATGAACTGAACAATGTTTTCTGACCTTACTTCATTTACAACTTCATCGAATATCTCAAATAAAGTATCAATATTTATAACAAGGTCAGATGTATCAATAGATTTCAAAAACATTGAGCCATTTGCAGAATAAACCAAAAAATTAATAATAGGCTCTTGTCTCCTATTTGTCCAACCGTCATAAATGATTGAATACCCATAAGTAGCTCAATTCACTCTTCTTTCTGCCAACTAACTTTTACTTTTAGAAACTGAGCAACTCAAATGTTTACCTCTTAAGTCATTAATTGAAGGAGTTTTGTATCCCGAACTGAAAGAGGCTATAACATCCATTATAGGCTGATAATAATAAGACTGGGAAGCATTGAATGATGAACCTGTATGATACCACCATTTAGCTACTGCAATATCTACATTATGAACTACATCTCTTGATTGCATAGCACTACGAATTAAAGGTTTGGCTCCAAGAGTTGTTCGTGATGCAAAAAAAAACTAGTCATCTGCCTTCTTCTTTTACTAACATTAGATCCAGGTGTAACATTCACTTATTAAAAACTAGTCATCTACCTTCTTCTTTTACTAACATCAGATCCAGGTGTAACATTCACTTATTCGTGGGCTTGGGATGGAACACAATCATTGCTACTACCACTACCATCTTCAACATTTTCATAATCATCACGAAAACTAACAAACGAACTTCTACTACCAATTTGATAATTCAGTCTCTCTCTTCTATCTTTCTCGTGTTGGTAATTTTCAAGCAAAGTTTTCATTTGTCAATTCACTTTGTAACTTACTTTTTTACATGGTTCCACATCTCCTTTAACCCCAGCTAAATGCTTCTTTAATCGAGTGATTCTTCTACCTTTCAAATGCTTGTTACAAAACAAACAAATTGTATGGTTCCTCAAACTGGGGACCAATGTAACATGAGCTCAAGATAGATTATTGTATCTTCCTGAAGTTGTTTGAATAAGAGTACTTAAACTCCCTTTTATTTATCTGTAAAAATAAATTAATGAATATATCAAAATACAGAATATTAATTTCTTTGAACACAATTCACCATAAGTCAAAAATAATTTCATCGAACACAAGTCACCATAAGTCAAAAACTAAAAATTCAATTATTCAACATACATAATTACACAAAACATAAATAAATAATTTCCATTTATATCAATCACAAAACATACATAAACTATTTTTATTTCCAATAATTTCCTATAATTCTATTTCCAACAAGTTCGAATAGTTTCAATTTAAAGTTTCAAAATCACAAAATATATATAAAACAATTTCCATTTCCAAATTCCAACAATTTCATTTTGTATCATTTTCCAACAATCTCAATTCAACCATTGCAAAACATATATAAACAATTTCCATTTCCAACATTTCTACTTTCAACAATTTCAAACAATTTCAATTCAAAGTTTCTAATATCATAAAATGCACATAAACAATTTCCATTTCCAACAATCACAAAACATACATAAATAATTTCCACTTCAAACAATTTTGAACAATTTCAATTCAAGCATCACAAAACATAAATAAACAACTTCCATTTCTAATAATTTTCAACAATTTCATTTCGAACAATTTCAATTCAAAGTTTCAAACATCACAAAACATACATAAACAATTTCTATTTCCAAATTCCAACAATTTAATTTCTAAAATTTTCCAACAATTTAAATTCAACCATTACAAACATACATAAATAATTTCCACTTCCAAAAATTTCCAAAAATTTCGAACAATTTCAATTAAAATTTCAAACATCACAAAACACACATAAACAATTTCCATTTCCAGCATCACAAAACATATATAAACAATTTCCACTTCCAACAATTTTAAACAATTTCAATTCAAACTTGCATCACATAAACAATTTACATTTCTAACAAGTACAAAATACATAAACAATTTTTATTTCTAATAATTTTCAACAATCACAAAACATATATAAACAATTTCCATTCCAACAATTTCAAAATTTGCGATCAATACTTTTCATAAACTTGTAACAACTATATAGTTAATACATTAATTATGTAATTTAAAATATTTGACAAGGTAATAATTGAAAGTCAAATCATAGATTCGATCTATATGTGGTTATGCTTTGGGTGCAAGCTAGTAATTATGGAGGAAGAGTCTAGCCTTTATGCTTCTAGCTACTTTCGTTATTTAGTTATGGACATATATGTAGTCAAAAATCGATTTAGCTACTTTTGTTAGTTGGGAGAGCAACCACATGTAAACTTGTGTACTCCATACGTTTATATTTTAATGGCAAGTTTTTTCAACTAATTTGTGCTATTATATACATATAAATCTGTGTAATATAATATTTATTAACAAAAGTGTTAATTTATTATAATAATATGAAGACAAATATTTTAGATTAATTTGTAAAGTTTATTATAATAATATGCATGTGACTGATCTTAAAAAGATACACAAAGTAAATTGTAAGGTTATTTTTTGACTAAAAAATGGTGGGGTTCTTCACCGTAAAAAAATTGTCTAAAAGTAAAAAATATCGACAGAGAAAAAATCTAAAAGCTTATACAAAACGTCTAAAATATCATTTCTCCCGAAAAATTACAAACGCGGAAAAAAATGTATGTTTTTCAACGCATCTGTGTGTCTAAGAAAATAGTCAAAAATAGTGTTTGTGACACGTGTTTTTTTCGATATTTTATAAAGCGTCTAAAATTATTTTTAAGACTCAAAAAAATGTCTTTAAACTCTACCTTTTGTATCTCTAAACTCTATAATTTCTTGTAGTGTATCCAATCTTGGTAAACTCACACATCTTCGCCTTCTTACTAATAACTCTAAATTATAAGAAAGAGTCATTAAAAAAATAGTTTAATCATAATTAAAATGTGTTAATGCATACAACATTTACTTTTTGTAAACTTATAATTTTATTAGGCAACAATCAAAGTTAATACTAATCATGTTTTACTAAAATTTGTTTAGATTCTAACCTATTTTTTTAAGTTTAAGTCTAATATTTTAAATGGCTTGAACTTTATAACTTAATTGTAAAAGTAATTATATTAAATATTTTAATCTCATATAAATAAAGATGTAATTATCTTATTAACATAAGATAAGATATAAATTTGAATATGTCACGTTATTTATTATGTCAATTTAAAAAAATTATGATAATTGACTCGACTCTAAATTAGTAACCTTATGTCTATCCCATAATAGCATATTGCATGATAAAAAGTTGTCAAGAATACTTAGTGTTGACTAAATTAAACCAGTGCTCTTTCCATGGATGAAAGCAAACAACTTCAAAAAATCAAGTTATATTTTCTAGATCCATTCCAAACAACAAGCAACGTAACAATAAACCCAAAAATTCCATTCATGATTCACAAATTACGCTAATAATTCCATTCATAATTCACAATACATAAAGTCATAAACACACACCTAATTATTTTAGAATTCAAGAACAATTTCAACAGGTCGGTCGGGTTAGAAATAAATATGGATTTATTTCAGATTTGGAATGGAGGAGGAGACCCAAGGCTCCAAGAGTAATGGGCGGATTGGTGGGTTATTGATGGTGGTGCCGTCGGTGGCGGTGGCAGGTTGTACATGTGGTGGTAGAGAGAGAGAGTAAGATGTGTGAGAGAGAAATAAAAAAATGGGAGAAGAAGAGAGCAAGGGGAGGGGGGCCATCGGTGGTGCTTGAATGAGAGAGAGTGAGTGAGACGTGAGAGAAAAAATTGTAAGAGAGAAAGAAGAAGATCATCGAGTGAGGGGGGATGTTTATAAGAAAAAAGCAACTCAGTCCTCCAACTATGTAAAACTTACGATATTGGCCAGTACACAACCGATATTTTGAATATCGGCGTACCAAGCAAAAAATGTTGATACCAATCCCCTATGCTTTGTATTTTTTTCCAGATGGTGCGGAACAAAATACATAACACTGGTTTTGCCACTACTTTTAGAAAATTACAGTCTTGCCACTACTTCCATAATTAGTTAATTACAATTCTCAATTTTGTCACTATTCAATATTTACACCTTTACGATACGAAACTAAATACATAACACCAGTTTGCCAGTGCTTTTAGAAAGTTACAGTCTTGCCACTACTTCCATAATTAGTTAATTACAATTCTCAATTACAAGGTGTTTGGAATGGTATGAATTGAATTTAATTGTAATATTGAATTCAATTTAGGTGTTTGGAAACAGAAAAAGGGATGAATTCAATTCATGCATGTAATTGAAACCCATCACTCTTTAAAAATTGAATTTACTTGAAAAAGCATGAGAATTGAATTACATCTTGGGACTTCAACGTTTCTTTTGAATGTTGAAAATATCCTTCTAATAATACCCATCTAAAGGTAAGAACCTTACTATATATCTCTTCACCTCAAGCAGCCCCTTCCACTAAGAAACGAAACAACAACACTTTCTCCACCTTAAATTAGCACCTCCCATCATATCCAGGTTTTCCCTTTTCTTTGTTCATGGGTGTCTTTTCCTTTTTCGATTTTTTGTCTATGATCATTGTTCTCCTTTAGATCTATCATTCGATTTAACTTCTTTCATTTTTCCCATCCTGTCTATATTCTTTTGTATTTCTCGATCTAAAATTTTTTCTTTTTTTTCAATAATTAACTTTTTTTTATGATATCACTTATAACGAAAATGATGTTTATAATTTGCTCTATATAAGCATGAATGTTTATTATTTAATAAGATTACATTTTAGTTAAGGGTAAAAATGTCATATGAAATAATTAGATTCATTTTGATTATATTCTAAACAGTGTGATTAAATTCAATTCTAATATTACTGGGTTATGTTCCCAAACAATGTAAATTGAGTTCAATTTAATCTCATTAATATAATTGAATCCATTTCGTTAATGAATTTATTCGAAAGTTTCCAATCGGCCTATTACCTTTTTTTCACTCAATATTTATAGCTTTACCCCTTGTTATAAATTCACAATTATTTAAAATCTATTCTAAAATTGTCAATCCTTATTTAGTTTATTACTAACAACCAAATAATAGGTTTAAATTATCTGTTCTCGATTATTCAGTATATATCATATTTTATAAGTATTCGCCCATTTAATTTCATAGGTCATATTTATTAAATAGAAGAGTATTCGTCAAATAAGGCATTCACAGAATAATACTCACAGATTATCTATGCCGCGACAATAACGCAAGTGTTCGTTCCCACGTCTTCGTTCCGCGTGCAAGGGCTGACTCCAATCCCCACAGTTCTCGCTGTGCAGGAAGCGGCTAGACACTTTCACAACCTTAGTCATCTTCAACTTGGCCATAAATTTTTTAAAAAACCGGGTCTATCTTAGGTGTGGAGAATGGTAACGGTTAATAACCAATTATAAGTATTTATATATATAGAATTACTGTTTTAGTAACTAATAAAATATGAAAATAAATATTTGAAAAGTACAATTGCGGTTACTGAAAAGAGGTAAAATAATTAAAAAGTCTATTAATTTAATAAACTATTAATTGTTGTATAAATAATTAAAAAAATTATTAGTCATATAAATTTAAAATTATAAATAAAATATATAACATATCGATCGTTATTTTTTTTCTTGATATGTGCTTATTTATATTATTGAAAAATGATAATTTAAATTATAATTCTATAATAACAAGATGTGATATTTCATAAATGTAGATACCTTTAATATTATATAATTAAAATTGTAAATAGTAAAATATTAAAATAAAAATAAAGAAGATAAAAAATAGAAATAAACTATTTGATAAAGTATAATTGTTTATATTAATGTAAAGTAGAAGAAGACGATATGTTAGACTTGCTTTTTATTAGTTGAGAATATAGTAGAAAATAATAATTATTATAAAGTTATAAATAGAAAATAGAATTTCTACTGAACAAGTACCTTTTTACTGCAATTCTCTTTTTACTTATCGATTTCTATAGTAGTATCACACTTTTCTCTAACTTCCAATTATTTTCCCGCAAATTTAAATATGAAACTGTGTTTAAAAACCTGTGATAAATAAGTACTTCATTCTAACGCA
>JAOSBN010000004.1:35165513-35176413 GCA_027563595.1 Erythroxylum suave | reverse complement strand
CGTGAGAGCGAGGCTGCGAGAGAGTGAGAGAGTGAAGCTTAGAGTAGAGAGAAGAAGAAGAATGAAGAAATGAAGAAGACAGAAGAGAGAACAGAAGAGGGTTGGGGGGGGGGGGTTGGGTTAAATTGTAAAAAAAAAAATTTGCACTTTAGTCCTCCCATTTATTAAAGTTTCCAAAATTGTCCGGAATTGACCGGAATTTCCCGGAATGTTGGGTACCGGCTGGTATTTGTGGCCGGTATCGAAAACGCGATCCGAATTCCGTTTTCCGGCCAGTACGGTACCGGCCGGAACGGAACGGAATTCATAACCTTGTGTAGAACTGTTAAAAAGACAAAAAATACTAAGGATACAACAAAAATAACATTACATGTTAAGTAATGAGACTACTTATAGACAACAATTATTCAATTTAAGTTCCATTTCTTCTAAGAAAAGAACTCAATTTTTATGTAAGGTTACGAGCCACTATAATTTCTTTGATTCAACAACAGACTCTATGAGCAAGAACATATTTGCTAGATTTAGAATTCCTGAAAATCCTCAAGTTCCTTTCCTTCTAAATGGCATATATAGTGCAATCAAGACGAAGCTTAAGTATATCTGATTTTTGCCCATTCTTTTATGTTGATTATCAACCCAAACTAGGATTTCATTCCAATTATTGTAGGGACATTCTAAGTTCAAGTAATGAAGCATTCTAGCACAAATTGAGGAAAAGTAGCTACATTGAAAGAAAAGATGAGAGGTAGTCTCAAGAACTATAGTACAAAGGCAGCAAACTTGATCAATTAAAATCTTAAGCCTTTCTTTTGTTTTCAATCTATTTCTGGCAGCTAACTATGTGGTAAAGGACGCTTAGGCATCAATGATCATTTCCGAACAATGTTATACGGGTTCTAACAGCTTCTAAACACGAGGAATTGGAGAATTCCCCGTTGCCTGTGGAGTTCTGGATAGCTTCATCCTTCAAAAGATGGTTAGGAAAATAGCTTAGAAGATAAGAATGCAATCTGTCCATACCTCTTTCAATGGTAAGCCAAAAACATTGATCAATAATTTTGGAGACCTTAGCATGAGTTGGAATTCTGGCTACAATGCTAAGATTTCACTTCTTGTAGATGGAGGACTAAGAGGGGACCAATTATCAAACCAAACTAGCTGTCCTCTCTATTTCCAATATGTATTTTAAAAAGAGAATAAACCCGTTTTTTCCTTCGCATGAGAATAAAAGGCCAAGAATGCTCCTTCCTTTCCTTTAAATGCCAAAAGTTGGATTTTTTCAAGTAGGATTCATTAGTCTAATTGCTACAAAGTGCTTCCTTGTCATTGAAGAGTCTCCATACCACGTGTTAATCATAACACGAACTTTAATTATGAAACCCAAGATTAACAATGAACTTGTATCAATAGAAAAAATGTGAAAAGATACTTTTTTGTTGTCCACTGAACGATGAACAATCTGTTGAACTGTTTGAACAAGCACCTCAATGTACAAACAAAATCTTAAAACTTCCAATTAATCTTTCTAAAAGTTATATATCCTTATATGATTAACGTATTTTTATGCCTTTCTCAATGTGCGGTCCTCTAAACAGATTAAAGAAATTGAACATCCACAAACTTACCTAAGCAAAAAACTTGAAACCTCACTACAAAAAAATTACTAATTACTAACGGAAAACATTTTGTATTAAATTAGCAACGGATATCTAATTCCGTCGATAAACTTGTCAGGAAAAATGGCATTTTGCAACGAAAAAAATCCATTAGTAAAGATGGAGGGAATTTGTCTGCGAAACTTTTCCTAAGGAATTTAGCGATGAAATAGTAAAAATCATCGTAAAAATAGGTGGCAATGGTTGACGGTGAAAATAAGAGACGAAGTTTATTGACAAAAGAAATTTCTGTCGCTAAATGCAAATGATGTCGATATTATTGTTTAAATTTAAAATAAAACAACGTCGTTTTATTCTTAAAAAAATTTAAACCCAAAGCCCCTCCTCCTCTGTCATTCTTCTTCAATTTTTTTCCTCTTACTTTTTCCATTTGCTCATCTTATGTCCTTCTTCCACCAACTACTTCCATTGTGTTGGGTTTTTTGTCTTGAGGTTGTTTGTGCACTTACTACGCTTGGGTTAATTTTTGTCTTCAATTTTTGTAAGTGAACCATTGTACATTGGGTGTGTTGGTGTTACTGTGGATTGAGTCGTGGGGGTTTATTTAGGATGTTAATGGAATTATTTGTTGTTGTGTGGTTATATCGGTGAATAATGGAAGAAGACAGTAGTTTTGAAACAAAGTAGGGATCGATTTCAATAACGTACCAAGTTTTCGAGGAAAGTTCTATAAGAGGTCTCTAACACCATTTATAATTTGGAATGTTTCTTTTAGTGGTTCATTAGTTTATAGAAAGATTGTGTTATTAATTGAATTATGTAAAGATATGTATCTCGACTAAACTAGATTTATAATTGCCAATTAAAGATTAATTTAAAAGTATTATAAGATGAATTAGGGGCTATTAAAATTTATAAAGAATTGTTTAGATTTTGTCCTTGAAAAGAAATGTTACATACTTTACTCTTGACAGTGAAATGTTAGTCAAGTTGGTTTGAGTTTAGGAAGCAAATTAGGTGTTGAAATATGTCCCTTTAAATTGATTTCCTAGCTATTGTAAATTCAAGTTGAACGTGAAAAATTGTTGAGCTTATATATGCCTATTTTAGAGTGAGTTTCAATTATAAACTTTAAAATCCTTGCACATTGCTTGACTAAATGATAATTCAAAATGTAGTTAAACCAATTTAATTTGATTATTATTTCATGTTTACATGAATGATGGAAATAGTTAGTGAAAAAATTGAGATGAAATGTGTATGCCTTGTTATTCACTTTTTGACTCTTAACTTTTTATCTTCTTGAAATCAAAACTATTCTAAATTTTTATTTACTTTAATCTATGTTTGAGTGACCATTTAGATGTTAGTTTGATAGCAAATAAAATCTAGAAGAGAACTTTAAAATTTGATTGAAAATAGCTGAAAATTGTTTTATTTTAAAAAATTTAGATTTGTGAAAGTAATGTGTTTTATTTTTTATGGATAGTTTAGAAACTACTTGAAACACGCTTGCATGGAAGATAGGTGATACTAGAAAGAAATTGAGTCATTAATGAAATATGAATATAAGTTTTCTATGCTAAGAATTTTAGATTTGTATAATTTGGTTTCACCATTAAAAATTCCAGCATTATATATTTTGGATGATTACTACTTAGTGACAAAGAAAATAATTTTCCAGCTCTTAAGTATTGAATGTGTGGTTCTAAGAATGTATTTTAAGTTTATTTTCTTAAGTTTTGTTATAGCTTACTTATGTAGGTTGAAAAGGACATTATATGTTAATGCATTGACCATATTTCTACTTTAGGAAACAATTTGTTCCATATAAGCAAAATTGTTAGGATATTTTTCTTTTTAAGTTCAATTTGTTGATTTATAAATCTGAATATGAAATTAAATAGATCATTTATAAGTTTCTCTTTTATTTAAATGATCTTTCTTGATTAAAAGTTGATATTGATTCATTGGAATCTTTTGGGAATATTATAATGAACTTATAGGTAAATAAACTAATTTAGTAGATCAAAGTTTTCTTATGGGATCACTTCTTATTTGCTCTATACTAATTTGATTAATAGATTGAAAGTTAAAATAAGGATTCGGATTTGCTATTACAGATACGAGAATGTTAATTATGTCGAGTTTAGCTATAATATTCTCTTAAAAATCCACCTTATAACTTTTTATATACCCCTTTATAACTAACATTGCTTTATGTCCTTTAATGCTTTCGTTTAAATTGAAGTTTGAAATTAAGTGAACACCCAACTACATTTAATTATTTTAATAATAAATACATATGATTTAGATAATTTATAAATAGAGATAGAATTATTGATTAGATATTTGAAATTAACCTTTAAAGTTAAAATTTCAGAAAGAATAGAAGAATTATTGCATATAGTATTTTTCTGAAGAGAATCATCATATATGAGGTTTGAGAGTACCCAAGGATCAAAATTCAGATATGAATTCATATATGATTATTTCACTTAAGGGTATTAACATAGGCAAGTATGTAGTTAATAATGATTTTGACTCATTTTTTAGATGAACAAAGATTCTATGGATGTTATCAAAAAGTTTTTCTTGCCTATTCTAAATTAACTTTTCAATTACTTTTAGTTTTAAAAGATTATCACCTCTTCCAATATATTCATATAATTAGAATTCTCCCTAGGAAGGTATTTAGAATTCTCTCTAAATAATATAGCTTATATTCATAAAAAGAGGCATTGAAAGTTATATATAGTTAGAGGATCAGAACACCTACACTGTTTTTGAAATTTTGAATTGCCAACAAAGATATTGTTTTATGCGTAGATCAATTTTAGTTTGATTATCTTAATGTTTTATACAAAGATATTGTTTTATAAAATTGAATTTGTTAAGTAAAGGACATAAGTGATCCTATAAGGATTTAAACATTTATGAAAATTTTCTGTTGTTATGTGGATACATTCTTTGATTATGAATTTCTAGAACTTGAATTTTATCTTTTTGAGATTACATATAAGGTGCATACAAACATTAAAAATGATAAAGTCACTTAACATTTGAATTTAAGCTAAATTGTAGCCCTTTTATATGTTAATTTGTTAGTGCATCCTTTTTTAGCTTAATTTAAAAGTCAAGCTCTTTCTATGTAATCTTTCCTGAATAACCTTAAGCCTAAAAAGAAAAATAACTTAATTCATTGAACTAGTTAATTGTTTATTGTCTTTCTTGCATGTTGTGTTTTGTGTTGAAGAGTGTCAATAATTGGTCTTACCAGATTAAAAAAAATTAATTTTAGGTACCCACACAAACTTGACCCATGGAGATTAGTTCTCAATTTTTCTTTCAAACTATATCTTTTTTGGTTTACTTCATAAGAATTATTTCAAAGAGAAACTTCTATAGATGTGTCTATAATCACCATAAAATAGCATTTCACGTTGTGAGAATTGAAAGTGCTACTACTATATGAGAAAGACCTTTAAAAGTAGGCTAAAAGCTCAAATTGGGGCTTAATGTTTTTTAGTCTAATCCGTTTAAGACTTAAACTTGTAACTTGCTCAACGAAGGCCTAAACTTTCACGAGTCTATTCAATTTAAGGAATTTTTGGACGAAAATTAAGAATTGTCACACACTTACCATTATAGACAGTTAGTCTTTAAATGTCACGTTGTAATAAATCTTTACTCTTTATTTATTATTAATTTTCATGTGCAAATTAATATTTAAAATTAGAAAAATCAAAATACCTAAAACACATAACAGAGTCAGCCATTTAGTACCCGATTCCCTTACATATCACAATACTTAGCTCTGTTGCACGCTACAGTACCTGCTAGGTGTTCGTGGAGTACCCAAATTGGTGGGTATGCTCATAGTGGAGGCTTTTTAGTATTTAGGAGAGTTGAAAAGAGAGGGGATGAGGCCAAATGAGGTCAGCTTAATTGCGATACTCTTAGCGCGTGCATAAGCATGGGTGTTTGATTTTGCTAATATATGCTTTGGGTCATTAAGGAAGTTGGGTTTGGTTGGATTGTATCAGTGAATAATGTGTTATTGGAAACTTATGCTAAATGTCGGAATGTTAGAATAGGGCCAACTGGTATTTGAACAACTGCCTGAGAAAAAGAGCATTATTATTTGGACTTCAATGATGGTAGAGCTAGTAATGCACGGTCATGGAGAAGAGGTGATCAATCTTTTCCATGATATGGAAGAGTCTAGAATTAAGCCTGATGGGATCACACTTATTTCACTTTGTACGCTTATAGTCATACTAGGTTAGTTGAACAGGGTTGTGAATGTTTCAATACAATGAAGTAAGTGTACAACATAAAGCCATCTATTAAACATTGCAGTTGTATGGTTGATCTATATGGTCAAGTAGTTGAGCTCCAAAAGGCTTATGCAGTTATACGTTAAACGCCATTTCAGTCAAATGTTGTTATCTAGAAGACGCTTCTTAGGGCTTACAACATTTATGGTGATGTCAAATTAGTAGAGAAAGTGCAGGAAAGGCTTTTAGAGTTAGAGTTCAATGACTCGGGTGACCCTATTTTGTTGTCAAATATGTTATTGCCATAAAATGGAAAGATATAGATTCTGTGAGGAGAGTAATGACTTCCCAGGGAATAAAAAAACTACCAGATGGAGCTTAATTAAGGTTGATAAGATCATATATACTTTTGTAGCTGGTGCAAATGACAAGATTACAGAAGAGGCTTATGATAAGCTAAAGGGCATAATGTTGTGGCTTAGGGAAGGAGGTTATGCTCCAAAGCTCGAAAGTTGGGAATATACTCTTCTTTTGGGTAATAAATTTTGTTCTATCCCATCAGATATCTTTTGAACAAACTATTGAATACGTTTGACTTATAGCATGAGTTCCTCCATTACAGGTAATATACTTGTAATAACACCATACGTGGTTCCCTTGGTTATGAGGAGCTCGATCCCAAGACTTTTACTTTATGGGTATATTGTTTTACCTTCTATTTATATCTAATAAGATTGCTAATATTTAAAATTCAAAGTTATGATTCACCTTCTTCTCCAGGGGATTGACTATTTGAAGTATGACAACTACAACCACGACGGCACGAAACCAAGAATCAGGTAGTCCCGTGACATCTTCTTATCAGTAACACATTAGTTTTCCTTTTTCTTTTAGATTACATAGATTGATCGAACCATTTTGATTTCCTAGTGCAGATATCCTGCAATGACCTAAGCTCTAGTGAAGGCTAGTCGTCCTATATTTTACTCCATTTGTGATTGGTAATGAATACTATTTTGTATGACCTTGAAGTAGTTGTGTTGGTCTTTTTACCGTCTCTGATTTGACATCTTCTAGGTTTTGTTTATTAAGGGAGACATGCATCCTGCTCTCTGGGGTTCCAAGGAAATAGCTGGAGAATAACTACTGACATTAGTGATCCATGGGATAGGAAATCATTACGTGCCATGCTTGATTTGAAATAATCCAATGCTCAATACTCAGTAACAACTCTGTAATTATTTGGCAGCATGATCATCAAGGCAGATTATAATGAGGAGTATGTTGATCTTGCAAGGCCTGATGGTTGGAATGGTTTGTTCTTGAGTTATGCTCGTTGGTATTACTAAAAAGAGATTTCAAATTTAACCTTTTAAGATATTCGGATTTGTGCAGATCCTGACATGCTCGAGGTGGGGAATGGTAGAATGACAAAGGAAGAATACATTGTCCATTTTAGTATTTGGGCCATTTCTAAGGTAATGCAGTTAGACTGGCAAGATCATTATGAGGAACCTTTCTTTAGTTATACTATCTGAAAGTGATGAACTGTATATGCAAGCTCCTCTCATCCTTGGTTGTGACTTGAGAAGTATAACAAAAGATAGTTTGGAGATTGTTTCCCATGATGAAGCTATTGCCATTAACAAAGGTAATGTACTTTCTTCATTCACTTACGAGCATATCTGCATTCTGTTATCACAATTACCTCAACTTTCAGCTTGGTCTTGTTCATTTTGTTCATAGATCCACTTGGCATGCAAGCTAAAAAAGTTAGAAAGGAAGGAGACATAGAGATAAAAACAAAACACGTATATGTATTGATCGATATGAAAGTTACATATACATATTTAACCATGTTTTTCTTTGGACAGAAATAGGCAGGGCTGCTTTCAGGCTATAAAGTAGCTGCTCTCTTGCTCAACCGAAGTCCTATCAAATTTTCCATCACCGTCGAGTGGGATGACATTGGAATTCCACCTGGAAGCATTATAGAGGAAGGAGATTTTTGGGAGGTACTGCTAATGCTTTCACAGTAAAAACATTTCTGTTCATTCTCAATGTTTGCTTTATAGAATTTCTAGTGTCTAATATTATAAATAATATGACTGTTGGCCTCTTGCAGCGTAAGATATTGAGCACACAGTTTGTCGGGAATATAATAGCCACAGTGGACTCTCATGCATGCAAGTTGTACATCTTGAAGCCTATTTCATAAATTCTAACACAGTAAGAATTAGCTTAGCTTGAGACAAATGGCCTGAAGTGATCTTCTATGTTAATATATTTGGTCTGTACTTTGTCCCAGTTTAGTTACTAGATCATTGCTTGGTTTTGACAGACATATAAAGATGAGAAACTCTGTGTTTGATGTTTGTTTTGGAGATTAGTGAACAATAACATGGATGAATTCGTTTTTTTTTAATCCTAACACTCTCGCATCAGAATCGGTCTTATAATAAAAATATTGAACCAACGTGAGCTGGGAATTCAGAGCTACTTACGAAGGGTCTAAATAGGATGATCTAAATCAAAGCTTAAAGTTAGTTCAATATTTTTATTGTAAAGAAAAGAGATACTTTTAAAAAAAGCTTTCTATCGTGAAAGAAGAGAAATGAGAAAAAGGAAATAGATAGAAAAGCAAGTGCTATTGTAGTATATGAGAGTTCTAATAAAAAGGATGCAAGAGGCTTTCCAACGTGACATTTAAAGAAATAGTTAACATGCTTATAACGGTGCGTGAATGACACTTCTTAATTTTTGTCCAAAAATGCCTTAAATTGAGCAAACTTGTGAAAGTTTAGGTCTTAGTTAAGCAAGTTATAAGTTTAAGTCCTAAACTGACCAAACTAAAAAACGTTAAGCCCCAATTTGGGCTTTTAGCCTTTAAAAGTATAACTTATATGCATTTTTAGGTTTAGTTAAAGGATGTGGGTTATATAATGCTTTCTTTGCTACATGTGAGGGATTAGTGGTTCTTTTACATGATAATGGAGCCTAACAAATGGTTTAGCATATGCCATGCTCTTTTAATAAAAATATGGCCCATGGTGATTTAGAAAATATGTCATGCTTCTTTGTTTCTTGTAAGGTCTATATTAAATAGGATTTGGAGTTCTCTTTGTGTGATAGTAGAGCTAATAAATGATTAGCATATGATATACTCTTTTCATGAAAATATGACCTATAGTGATTTAGAGAAAATGCAATGCTTTTTTATTTCTCATAAGGATTGATATAAAATGGGAGCAAGTTTCAGGTCGTTATGCTTATAAAGAGACCTATAATGATTGTGAGTTTCTTCATAACATTTTAATGATAAAGAGGCCTATATGAATGAGAAGGAGGTTGTTAGCTTTTTTGAGATGACCTTGCATAAAAATTGTGTCTATTTTTTCCTTGAGTATTATACCCTCTATGTTTAGAATGTGATATATAGATGAATTTCATTTTGATTGGAACTTAACAGATGATAGATGGGCACATATGCTATATTGTCTACATTTAAAAAATGCAATATAATCATATGAAGATTCAGACATAGTCTCATTAATAAAGTTAATTGTTATCTTTGTCTATAACAATGGTTTTGTATAATAATGTGTTTTTGCATATTAATGGTTATAATGTTGCAAAAAATTTGTATGTTGTCTTTGTCCATATGTGATATTACGAAAATTTGTTATAAGATGTAATGCCCCTTACCGCAGGGTACACACCGGGATGCCCGAGGGTCGTTTCGGCACATAACCTACGATAAGGGCATGCTACGTTCGAACACTACATAACTTCACATGGCATCATATCATTATTCATATAAAGCATCGTATTGAAATCACAATAATAGAAAATCCAACAATTTTCCTTATTTCATTTAAAAATCTCAAAGTCTACATTGTAACCTTCAACACTTACTACATGTACATCATTAAACCTAGTACAAAAGTACTACATAATTGAGGGAAATATACAAGTCTATCTAAGCCATCCAAAAATCCTAGCTGACTGACCTTTGAGCCATGACTCTACTTGCCAAAACACTATCCACACAGTAGGTAGAGCCTCTCATTAGCTAAAATTATCTCTCGGTCCTGAAAATTTAACGTTATAATTTTGATGAACTCAATGAGGTAACCATCATCAATGGTTCACTCAATTCATGCATCACATTATATCACATAACATATAAATCACAGCCTTTCACATTTCACATTCAATACTATTTAATAATTCAATTATGCATATGCAGTGTACATGAGACTCACATTATTTCTTATTGTTGCGACCGAGTGCCTATTACAGACTTATACAAAAATTGGCCCATAGGGCTCAATCAGACAGAATCACAGAGTATAGCTCTACGTGCCAAATCAGAATAAAAAATCACGGAGCAAAGCTCTACGTGGAAGCGCTTCATAAGGGCAACTCTAGTCACAACGCCTTTATCTAAGCATGCACTTTATGAAATGCAACAATATCTGCATACCTCATATATCACAATCTTATAAGAATGTTCAAACAGAGTTCAAAGTCATCGGACCTAAGTCCAGTATTCAACTGACGTTGAGAATCAAATGACAATTTCATATCATATACACATTTATTTCATCTCATTCACATACAAGTAGCACTTCAATATCTCAATCTAATAACACAATCATCGGACCTCCATGTCCGGAATCAACATTCAAGCCACATTCATACATGCATTTTCAACAGAATTTAAACAACCAGAAATTAAGAGAGACCGTCTAGGTTATTCACAAGTTACTCCCGAAGCTACTGCCTGGAAGTACCAGCAACATAAAGAAGTTGACGTCCCAACTGTTCCTCTATGACCAATAATGTACACATATATCGCATTTTGCACAATTATCATTGTTTAACAATGCATATGTATGCAATGAATTATGTACTATGCTGGTTCATGACAATCCTGGGTATATGTTCTAGAACACATATTATGCTCATTCCCATTTCATAGTTCACATGAGTCTAACT
>JAOSBN010000004.1:35155314-35165413 GCA_027563595.1 Erythroxylum suave | reverse complement strand
CTAGAGAAGAAGTTATGGCCAAAAGAATCAAACATGTTTTTGTCTTCAATCATACTGAACCTGTTTCAGGGAAACAGACATAACTTTCTCTAGGAATATTTGATTGAGATGTTCTTTATATGGTTCGAAAGAAGACTTCAAGATCTAAAATTTGATGAAGACATCAAAGACATATTTTATCATCTTAAAGGTCAAAAATGGGACAGACGATAGGTATAGACAAAGCCAAATGAAAAGCAGACGCAGAATGGAAAAAGACGGACGCATTGGGAAAAATTGCTATAATTTTCCCTAGAGATTTCCGATTGAGGTTTTCTTTATATGGTTAGAAAGAGGACTTAAATATCTAAAACTTTGATGAAGACTTCAAAGACATATTTTATCATCTTAAGGGCCAAAAATGGGACAGACGATAAAAGTCAAACATAGATGATAGAAGTCAAACATAGACGATAAAAGTCAAACATAGACGATAGAAGTTAGACATAGACAATAAAAGTCAAACATAGATGAAGATGATGTCATCACAAAAGAAGTATAGATGAAGATGACATCATCACAGAAGAAGTATAGATGAAGTGAAAAGACAAAAGATACATCTTCCTTTATAAGGACCATAACTTTCAGCTCAGATGTTCAAAATTTTCATGCTATATATCGTTGAAAAGCTAAAAGAAAGATCTAAAACTTTCTAGAAGGAAAATTTGCCTAAATCAACCTAGATTAAATTCATATTTCCCTCGAATACAGAATATGAATTTTTACATTCATCCAATGTACTACACTCAATTCTCAAATTCATGACAAATTTTGAGATTCTTACAGATAGAATTTAAATTCTAAGTCCTCATAAGAAATTTATCCATATGTTTCTAGTTTAATCCAAACAAAGAATCATCTCGTTTGGATAACTAGAGCAAAAGTTATGGCTAACAGACTGAAGCACACTTAGTGCACATTTTTCCAGATCAACCACCACTTTTGTTTCCAAAACTTTCCATATTATAACTCATACCAAGATCACTCTTTCTACTCCCTCTACTTCTCATTTCCAATAACAAAAATCACATTTAAAACAATCATATCCGGAAGTTGTCAATGAATGCATGTACACTTATTTTTGTATGTGCGAAGATGTAAATTCACATGTATGTATGCTGATATGCTGCTAGGCATGAAATGCAAAACTTTCTAACTCTCACATTGTTATTCTCTCCATTATTGAAATTTGGGTTCTAACCCTTAATATAGGGATGGGATGTTACATAAGATGTAGGATATGAAAACACTAATAGAAGGAAAATAAAATATGTAATACACAAATTAAAGCTCATGCATACCTACACATATGCTTAATTCAAAGCTTATGAAAAATTAGCTAATTGTTTATCGTCTTTCTTATAGGTCGTGTATTGTGTTGAAGAGCATCGATAATTGTCCAACCTCATCCATCTTCTTTGTAGTTTGCGATTGTTCGTCTAATTGATGTCTACAATGTGATTGATTTTATATTGTTCTTTGTAATTTTATCTCCAACAATGATTGGTGATATTTTAGGCTTGGGTTTAATAGTGTAAATATTTATGTTTGGGAATTGTTTAAATTGAAACATAAAGACTTGAACTTCAATGTGATTAATTCAAACTTAGTATTAACATAAGAAATTCATGTAATTGACATGACAATTCTTTGTATAATAAACTCCTAAGATGGTATATATGACTTGTGATGCAACTCTCATGAGGCTTATCGGTGAAACATTTCGTGAGCATAGGAGTCACAATGAGAACTTGCTTTCTTGATTCATCTGGTTTAATAATGCCACATACCATAGTGCTTTTTTAAATTCAAACTTTGGAAATGAACTTCAATTTGATTAATTCAAACTTAGTATTACATCAAAAATTCACGTAATTGACATGACAATTCTTTGTATGATAAACCTTAAAATGGTATATAGGTTAGAAACTCGTGATGCAACTCCTATGAGGCTTATCGGTAAAAAATTACACGAGCCTAGGAGTCATAGCGAGAACTTGCTTTCTCAATTCATCTGGTCTAACAATGCCACGTACCATGGTGCTTATTTAAATTCAAACTTTGACAATAAACTTGTAGGTCATTAATTCAAACATAAAGACTTAAACTTCAATGTGATTGCTTGATGTATTGCTAGAATTAATATATACAAGCAAAAAATGCGCTTTTGATCTTTTTGAGGAAACTAATTTTATTTATTGTAAATTAATTTCCACTATTTTATTTTAATATAAAGTTAGAAATAATATGTAGGTGCTTTTTTTTTTTTACTTCTTTATGTCACTTCTTACAAGATATTGGTTGGCGAATTGCTTTATTTGACTGATACTCACATATGTTATCCATCAATTAACTTAATATATCGATAAGCCAAGTATAGTTCATTTGTAGGTTGCGTATACGGTATTAAGATATATTAAGGATAATAAAGATCAAAGTCTTATCTTTCCTTAAAAAAGTTCTTCTATGAAGTTGTTAGGTTCTTATGACTTATAATATGGAGATTGTCTAATCACTAAGGTGGAATTGGTTGTGATTGAGTTATCTAATTGTGAAATAATATGGTAGGATAGGTTGGTTTCAATTTAAAGGGGAAATGGTCAAAGACCTGTAAAAACTTAGGAGAAATGAAGGATCTAATGATTTGTAACGTAAAACACTGTCGTAATGATTATTATATCTTACAATAATCACATTTTTAAAAATAGTTTCGCTGAAATGAATCATGTCGATAGATCTTAGATGTATAGACGATTAACACACGATGGTTTCATTAATCCTGAGTTTGATGAGGGAGTTAAAGCTTTTACTCACTATGCATGTTCTCAACCTACATATATGGATGGTTCAAAAATCAGATGTCCATGTAAAAAGTGCAAACATATTCGTTTTATTCCTATTGATGAAGTGAAGCTCCATTTATTAAGAAAAGGGTTTGTTTCAAATTTTTTTAAGTGGACACGACATGGGGAGCCATTAATTTGTAGCATCTCAAGTGGTAATGAAGTAAACTCGTCAATAAATGTCGATGAGTTTAAAGGAAAAATTGGATTTATAACAAATAATATAGGTGTAAAGAAAAATCCTTACGCTTAAATGGTTTATGATGCAATCGGTTATACCTTTCAGGCAAATATATAAAATGTTGAAGAATAACCAAACCCACATAAAATAATTTTTTTTGACTTACTAAATTAGTTGACTAAGAATTATGACCAAATTGTGAGACCATGACTTAATTATCTTCAATTGCTCGAATATTGAACACAAGGTCTGAAGGGCATATTTCTGATCGAAGTTTGGATAAAATTCTTGCTTGGTATAATGAACCATTGCCTCCTGATTACACAATAGTTGATAATTTCTACAATATGAACAAACTTATTAAGGGTCTTGGTTTGCCAGTTGAAAAAATTAATTGTTGTAACTTGGGATGTATGTTATTTTGGGGAGATAATGTGGAATTACAAGAGTATAAATTTTGTAGTCAATCTAAGTTCAAACCTAGAAAATGTTCTATGAAACAGAAATTAATACCCTAGAAGTGCATGCATTATTTTCCGCTATCTCTGGGACTTCAAAGACTCTATGCCTTTGATGTTATTGCTTCTTACACGAGATAGCATAATGAACATAAATAGGAAGATGGAATAATGAGTAATCCATTGGATGCACTCAGATGGAAACATTTCAATAACACTCATTCTGAGTTTGCAGCTGAAAGTCGAAATGTTAGGTTAGGATTGTCAACAGATGGATTCCAACATTTTGGTCAATCCAACCAACAATATTCATCATGGCCAATCATAATTAATCTTTATAATTTTCCTCCATGGAAGTATATGAATAAGGTATATATGTACGGTGATTATGTCATGGCCTACAAATTCAAAACATAAAATTGATGTATTCTTACAACCATTGGCATCTAAATTGCAACATCTTTGGGAATTTGGTGTAGAAAAATATGATATATCTCTTCTTTCTTTTTTTTTGACAGTAACTTTGATGTGAACTATTAGTGATTTCCCTACACATGTTATGTTTTTTGGATGCACAATAGGGAAATTGGCTTGTCCTTACTGTGGAAATGATTTTGATGTATTTTATCTTCCCAACGGGGCCAAAACATTATGGTTTGTTAACCACAAGAAGTTTCTTCCTCTAAATCATCCATTTAGATGCAAGAAATAAAAGTTCATTAAGAATAAGAAGGTATAAACACTTCCCCCCTTACAAAGCTGGTGAGGAGATATTACAAGAGATTGATAAATTAGTTACTGAAAATTACAGAACTTAAAGCTGAAGAAGTTAATAAAAGAATTAATAAAAATTTTGGATGGAGAAAACGAAGTATCTTCTAGGATTTGCCATAATGGAAAGCTAATTTGATATGTCATAATCTAGAAGTGATGCATATTGAAAAAATTATTTTTGACAATTTGTTCAATACTATAATGAACATTGAAGGGAGGACAAAGGACAATGCAAAATTATCAGCTGATTAGAGACCTTTTTGTATAAGGAATGAGTTAGATAAAGGTTTTTGCACTGGTAAATATCTAAAAACATGTTACACTTTGGACAAAAAATAAAAGGAAAATTTGTGTAAATGTTTGAAAATTTGAAAGTTTTCAGATGGTTATGTTAAGAACTTGGCAAGGTATGGGGACATAAGGAAGTACAAATCATTTGGATAAAAAGTCATGATCGTTATGTGATTATGTAAAAGCTAATTCCAATTTCATTTCGGGAGTTGCTACCACATAAGGTTTAGGAAAAAAATAACATAATTAATTTTATTTTTCAAAAGCTTAACATCATCTGAAATAAAGTTGACCGAAATGAAAAAACTATAAAGGGAAATTCTAGTTATCTTATCCAAATTGGAAGGCATTTTCCCTCCATGTTTCTTTGACTGTACAGATCATCTATCTGTACATTTAACATATGAGGATAAAGTTGCTGGTCTAATTCAATATTGATGGATGTATCCGTTTGAGAGGTAATTATAGTTAATATTTAAATAAAATTTATAGTATGTTTAAATCACATAATTGTAATAACCTTATTTGTAATGTAGGTTTTTTGCATTACTTGAAGAAACATGTCAAAAACAAGGCTCTAGTCAAAGGTTCGATGTGTATTTAGTGGAGAAAGCAAGTACATTTTTCACATAATTTGGAATAGCATTTGCATATAAGAGAAAGAAAACTTCCTTGTAATGACAATAGGGGAGTAACGGTTGATGTTGATTGTAACTTGTCCATTTTTACATATCTAAGATGAACATGTGGATGTTCAACAAGAAGAATGTTAACAAAAGAAAAAATAGAGGCTGCCTATGATTATATTTTATTGAATTGTCAAGAGGTTCAACCTTTCGTGTAGTAAGTTGAAGTTGATTTTGAAATTGATTATTTAAGTTTTCGAAGTTTGTCTTGTTCACAACTAAAATACGTAATAATACTTTTAGATTATAAAAAGATTAGTTACAAGAGCTAATGCCCAAAACGATATAGAATGATATCAATAAAGAAGTTGAAAGATACTTCCTCGATAGTTCGAAAAATATGTAAGTTTTCACATTCAATAATTAAAATGGTTGAATTATCATATCAAAGTGTTTAAATGATATTATACTATATCATATGATAAAATTTTCTTTGTGTAGGCCTCAGAAAACGCAATAAAGAACAAGTCCAAATGTGATCTTATAAAAGGACCTTTGCAATTGTTAAATTGTATCTGACATATTTTGTTAATGAATACAAATTTTATACATAATATTATGGTCATATCATGGTAATAGTAAATAGTGGAGTTTGCATACAGGGAAAATTGATGGATTACTATGGTAAAATTATTGAAATATTTGAAATTGCATACTTTGCATTTCTAATAAAATAGAGTGTGATATTTAAGTGTGAATAGTTAGATCCAACTTCTAATGTTAGGAAAAAAGTACACAACCAATACAATTTAGTTGAAATCAATTAGCGAAGAAGATTTAGACAATTTGAATCTTTTGTGTTGGCGATGCAAACAATCCAAGTGTCTTATGTCCCTTTTCCTAGCTTACGACGAGATAAGTCAGAATGGTTGGCTGTTTGCAAAGTAAAACCTAGAGGTATTTTTGAATTACATGGAAAAGGAGAAAATAAGAGAATTAAAAGTGAAGCATTTCAAGAAGACGTTCATGATATAAATGCATGTATAACATATGACAACAATGGACCTTTGAATGATCCAAATAATGAATATGTTGAAATTTCATCTAGAGAGGATGAGAAGGGCAACAAATCTAAAGAGGGGCCTGAGTTTGATTATGATTTTTCAGAAAAAAAAAGATGATGATGATTTTGATTTATAATTAAGTGATGATAACGATTAATTTGTGTAAGTAATAGAATATTATATGAATAAATTTATTATTTCATCAAGAATATATTGTTATATATTTAATTTATATTGTTATATTAGTGGAATAAACAATAAAATTTGAATCTCAGCTTATAAATATGCCCCAGAAGAGAAAACAAGATATGATGCAGCCCAGGTTCAAGTTTCCACGATTTGGAGGAGACAATTTATGTCCAGGTGAAGCATTGCATTTTGTTGATGCTACAGAATTAGGTGCTGCACATCTAGCTAGCGCACATCCAGACCAAGCATCGCCTTCCCCATTTATAACCCCTGTAGAGTCATATTCCCTATTTATTACTATACCATCTGACACCCTTAGTACACCATCCACCACTCTTATACCGACAGAGATATTAGAGGCAAACGCTGGGGATGAAGGACACGGCCTTTAGCCTGGAGCTAAGAGAGTTGATGGAAGAACTCATATCACAATTGTCAACAATCTGTGAGTAAAGTTCTAAAAATTTTGTAATACATCTATGATAACACCATAGGTTTATACTTAAGTTATATGTTTTAATTTGAAAATGATTTTAAAATGCTTATATATTAGGTTGGTTCCATCTGGACGTGTTCCAGAAATATCTCATCTAAGTTCAAGGAGAGGATAGATCTTGAGGGTTAATATGGAAGAATCTATCTTAGGCGACAAAAGATTTTTATTATCAGGAGTTTGAGGTACAAAAATATATTTTTAATCTTTTTTATTTTATCTAATTTTATTCATTAATTAGACAAATATTGTAGTTTATAAGTACTTATAGTATTTTTCTTTTTTAGAAAGAATTTTTTTTAGGATTCAAATGAGAGAGTTGTTCAGCATAAGAACACAGAAGAGAGGTTGAATGCATAGCCTAGCTCTGTAATGAGGTGGATGGGTTGAAGGGGAGAGATAAGACCTCATCACAGTAGTCAAAGCATCTTCCTTCGCCAACTTAGATAGATAAGTGAATATATTTGATGTTTTGCTACTCTTAAATTTTTGTATGAATTTTTAATTTAAAGTTACTTTTAAGAAACTTATTGGTGTAAATTATAATTTGTTATTATATTACCAATCAGGATAATTTTAACATTATATTATCAATTAATATTATATTATTTACATAAATTAAATGTATAAAAAATCAAAAGAATATCAACAGAAAACTCGGGTAGAAAGTGAGAAATAGTGGTTGAAATTTGTAATAGTTAAATGTCTTGATGGAATTAAAATACTCCTTTGAAATTTAGTAACGGATAATGTTGTCCGTAGGTAAATTTTGCGACGGATATTGTATATTCATCAGTGAATTTATTGACAGAATATTGTAACTTCGTCGGTATATTTACTTAAAGATTTACAATTTATCGTCACTAATTTCACCGACAAAATATTGTGACTCTGTTATAAATTTAACAATAGAATATTGCATTACCGTCGATAAATTTATCGACGGAAATACAAAACTCTATCACAAAATGTGCCGACGGCTATACAATATTTCGTCGCTAAATTTGCGATAGATTTGCAATTTCTGTGACAAAAATTTACCTACCATCATTTCTCTAATTACTCTTTTCATCGGTAATTTCCATCACTAAAACTTATTTTTCTTATAGTACCTTAGTAGCTATTTATAATAATCTTAGTGGGTCTTCCTATCACAGGCCTAATAAATAGTCAACCCATATTGATTAGAGATTATTTTCTTTCATTTAATTTTAGCTCGTTTAACCAGATCTTTTATTGAGTTTTTTATTATCTTTAAACCGAATCAATTTTTATTTTCTCATCCTTAATTTTATGAAAAACCCTATAATTAATAATTATCTAATTAGACATCACTAACATAAAGTTGAGGAAATCTCTGGTAATGAAATCTTAGAACGAAAAATAACAGTAAAAATAAAATTAAAGATAATTCAGAGAGGTGCACTCTCGAAAGATAATAGTATATGATACCATGAACCTTTGTAATTTCTAGTTAATTTAGTCGCTTTACATCATCCAATCCTCACATGTTTGACAGAAAAGCTTGTAAAAGATAAAATGGTTTCAGTCTTTATTGAATCATTCACTGCCTATATAGGCTTGTACAATGATATAGAATCTAATCGTAACAAACCTACTGCTGTGTAGAATAAAATAACAACTTTTTGTTGCACTGAATAATGAAATAAAGAAAACAAAAAATGCATAAAGAAAGAAGAACTGTGTAGAAAGATAGAAGTGGACCAAGAAGTGTGGACTTAAGAGAGAAAGAGTATGTTTGTCTCGTGAGCCCAAAAGAACCTGTGAGTCTACTTATTGTGAAGCCCAACGAGGAAGGGGGAGACCCAGTCTTCTAAACACTGAAACCACACCGATTGAGAGACCTAGGTTTTGGCATCTTCAAAAATGTCTGGAGAGCTTGTTATGTTTTTCATTAACTTTTCTTTGTTTCTTATTCAAATGAGACTTTAAAATTAACAAGGCTGACTAAGTATCCACTAAACAAGTTTAATATAAATGTACACAGGGTATAACTTGGTGACCATTGGGGCACCGGCAACTGCTTCCAACTTATAATATTAAGGGTGGTTTAATTGATAGTGATGGAATTTTGAAATGTTTCTAGTGCTAAAGGTCACCAACAAAGACTTTGCAATTATAGGCCTCTAAGGTTTTGCATTGCTTATACATCTAATGATTAATAGCACTGGATTATATAAACATATATATTCAAAATATTATACATATACATTATTTATTTATTTCCAACTTCTTAGATGGTTCAAGACAAAGGGTCATCGACTGCATCGCGTGAGATTTCATATAATGCCAACCCTCCTGCTTCGGAGTTTCAAACCAAATCTCGAACATGCTCCCAAGTGAATCGTGCGTAAGATTGCTTCGACGGGTTTAGAACGCAAACATCAAGTCAATAAAACCAAAATTTAAGTTGGACAAATAATTGCGTATTGCTTTTACATCACGAAATAAAAACGAGCTGGATGTAAGTTCCCATTTGGTACATAAATGAGTTGTTCATGGTCCTGCCCCCTGCCGACGTAAATATGAGGAAAATATTATAATAGTATGATATGAGATGAGTTTTAATTTTTAATACTAACGTAGTACTGCAACTAATCAGAAGTTACATTAAGCAAACGTAAAAAGATCTGTTAATTACTTTCCTTTCCAATCTTCTAATAAAAATTAAACAAAAAAGCTCGTATGGAAACCAACTCCATTATTTCATATGACTTGCAGCCACTAACCTGAAATGATTAGTCGATTGAAAAATATGTAAGGCCAAATTGTCCAACGCACTTGGCCCGCAAACTACAAAGTTGGCTGACTCGCTGTTGGTAGAATGATTCAAAGTCAATTGCTCATTGGCGCATCCCATAAGACAACCGACGAATTTAACCGATAGGACAGCTTTGTCAGTTCTCGACCCTACCACTCAAGGTTTTTTTTTTTTTTTTGATTACATTAGGTATCCCAGCTTAGCCGGACTAATCCTAAGCCTCTAAAACCCCACCCCAAGAACCTTAGAGGATGTAAATCTGGAACTCCAAGATCCCTCAGATTCCTACGTAGCCTGTACACTTCTGCGCACAAGGAGCCGTCACATACTTGATTGGTCGACTGCTGATTGATCGCTGG
>JAOSBN010000004.1:35133532-35151245 GCA_027563595.1 Erythroxylum suave | reverse complement strand
GTGGGGTTGCTGCTAGCTCTTCTTCTTCTCCTTTCCACGTTGATGTCTGCCTCTAATGATGTCCCTAGTGGTTTTTATGTTCTTCCTTGGAGCTGTAACGTTGGTGGAGCCTCCACTCTTCTTTGCTTTTGTGTGGGTCTGATCAGCGTGAGGATATGTGGTGGGGTCCTGCACTGTTTTCTTTAGCTGATGGTGCATGGAGGGGCTCTCCTTCAGCTACATTTTTGTTGGTCTTTTGTGTGTAGGGGTAGTGGTCTCCCATTCCTGTAGTGTCTTTGTTTCTTTTCTCCACTATAGCCAGACTCCAATTTAATTCCTCGCTTCTATTAAAGCTTAGTTGCTTGGTGTTGCCGTTTAATGCTCCTCTCTTCCCTCTGTGACAAAGTTTTGGACTTTCCCTCATGTAATTGTTGTTGTGGTCTTTACAACGAAAATCAAATGCATTTCTTACAAATTAAACATGAACAACAATAAATGCAAATTTTGGTAAACTAAACAATTTAGCAGAAAAAATATTAATAAAGTCCAATAATTAATCCAGAAATTAAGAGAAATGCCATGAATTCTAATAAGAAAATACATCCAACAATATATATTCTCAATGTAAGAGCAAATAAAAATTATAAAACAAATATTTGAAAATTAGAGTTCAAATTGTACTTCTAATTATAATTTTGTTAGAATCC
This sequence comes from Erythroxylum suave, assembly GCA_027563595.1. Lineage (NCBI taxonomy): Eukaryota > Viridiplantae > Streptophyta > Magnoliopsida > Malpighiales > Erythroxylaceae > Erythroxylum > Erythroxylum suave. The sequence goes on along the minus strand of JAOSBN010000004.1, from coordinate 35,150,559 downwards.
AAATTTTAATTCCATTGACAAAAATTGTAAAAAAATTAATTTACATCCTTGAAATAGAAAAGAAAATTTCAATTATGTACATAACAAATCTTAGAATTGTGATTAATAATTTTAATATTAATTGTGAGCCTTATAAATAAAATGCATCTAAATGAGGCAATAACTCAAAACCTATAATATTATAAAATTGAAATACTTCAATCAAATTAATTGAAGTTGCTTACAACTGGTTAAAATCATTGACAAAATAATTAGGGTGTACAAATTAAAGTACAAATAAATTTTAATTTAACATATATATTTTATTCATTAATTAATTTCGAAGTATAAATAATTATTCTGACTCATATTATCCATAGGCAAAGTCAAATTTCTAATTTAAATAATTCTTAACATTCTATCCATTTTACAACATCTTTTCTGTTGCTTCTATAAACTATAATTTTATATTTCGTGAAATATTTTTAAATTATTTAAATAATTTACTAAAGTTTATAAATTTTCATTTGCATAGACAAATTAGACCAAGTTATAATTTGCAATTTAAAATATGAATTTATTGTACATTTTTCAGAAAATCTCTTTAGTCAATCCAAATGTAAATTAAGAAAAATAATCATCCGCCAATCTTAAAATCTAAACCAAATACTTAATTGTTTTTTAAAATAAACTATCAACAGGTAATTACTTCCTCAATATTAATTTTCCATTTTTTAAAATTAAAAAATATTCAACAAGTTATTAATTCTCTAATCTAACAAACTAATCTATGAGCTAATACATATTTGTCTGTTCTGGTGTTTTTGAAAATTCTTTGGTTTCTCTCTAAACAAATTGGGTCAACTGTACAATTCTAACATAAGCTAAGATAAATCTTGTCTTATCCTATAGAAAGATGTTTATCTTCAGCCCATCTCAACATATTTTCCCAATCATTCTCCGAGCATAAAAGATTTAGAATGAGTTGAATATTAGCCCATAAATAAGCTGTATAATGACATTTGAAAAGAAGATGATCATTAATTTCCAATTCCAAATTATATATGTGATGAAAATCACTTTTCATTCCTGCAACAACAACAATAATTTTTATCAGTCTTTGTGATAAAAGACAGCAGTAAAATAAGAGATAGTCCAACAATATAATTTGCATAAAACATAATTCCAACAAAAAATTATACTCTTTATTTTCAATATATTCTTTACAGCTAGCCAAGTGATGAATTGAACCCTCCCTTGGGCTTCAGAGAGCCCTTCCAGATCACTAATATAATCTATCACGTAAATAGTAAGGAAAGTACCTCATTATTCTATCTTTGTTCTAGTTAAGAGACAAGGAAAAAGAGAAGAATGAGAATGACCCGCTCCTGATTACCAACATTTTTGTAACTTTGAATAAATAAATTATTGAAGGACGGATTCGTACTAAAGTCAGAATAGATGGAAAACGAAGTGAGAGTTTGGTATCAATTAAACTCGTTGTACATTGTTTGACTGAATCTCAATCTTAACTATCTATATAGTCAATGGATTAGTTGCAGAATTTGATGACTTCAAGTATAACAGAAGACCGACATTGTTTTGGCTCGTTCATCACATTCTTTGTTTTATCACTCTATTGCGGCACCGCCTTGAAATTATTCCTCCTTTTAGTGTTCAAACCTGTTCACTACCTTCCTAATGCATGACATTCACAACTTCCCCTCAGATCCTTTGTGCCATTATCTGGACCTACATAAATGAATGGTTGAGATTAAATGGGACAGAATTAGGACAGAGATAAAGGCACAGAGGATCATGCCCCTCGTAACTTGGAATTTAGATTTCCTCTTGCTTCCATAAATATGCCGTCATTGGAACTTGTAATGATAAGAAAAAGGTTCAAATTTCAACTATCTTCTCTCTCTTTATCAAACATACTTTTTTTGAAAACTAGAAATAGGTTACCTATTATTGTAGTCGAAAACATAAAACTTGAATATCATATCTCTTGTACTGAATATAATGTTTCTATCATATTTTATTAAATCTTATCTATATATTTGGGTAAACCTCACATAAATGTATGAATGAGATTTAATAAAACATGATTAGAACAGAGAAATTGAAACAGAAGATTTGAGATATAAAAAATGACCTAGTAAGTTTTTGGGAGCAAAAATATCAATACGTCTCCAAAAGTTAATTTAGATTCATTTTAAGTGAATTGATGTTTATATATGCTAGATATAATCTTTTTTTCTTATGATTTTTTTGTTTTTAAAAGAGCTCGTCTTCTCTATAATTTACTCGATTATTAGCTTTTTGTGGGTTTATAAACCTAGATTCTCCTTTGTAGTACTCGACGAATGAGAGATCTTTTATATAAAAAGAAAAGCAGTCTAGAGAATTGAAAAGTAGAAATGAACTTACTTCATCACTTCCAACTAATATTCATCTAACAATGGCAATTTTGGGAGGTTGAAAAATTTTCTAAGAAGGTGAGCCTTTACGCAACTTAACTAATAAGATTACTCCTTTTATAATCGAAATGTCATAAGTTCATGGTTTCTTCGTAAAATACAAAGAAAAAGCTGCATATAATTGATGAGCTTCACCTGACTTTCATATAGCAGGAAGCTTTGTGCATTGAATTTTTTATATTTTTAAATTATATAGGCAATACTAGTTTCGAATTATCCTGTAAGCTATTTAAGTAAATAAAGATATGTCGTTTTAAAGTTTACGTTACCAATAGTCGACACACCCACCCAAAGACAATAGCGTAACAGTACAGTCTAATATGACACAATCAAAGCAGGAAGATAGTAAAATAATCTTACTTACCTTACCAACGGAAAAAAAATGACTAGTTACATAAATAGATGGATGAATTATAAATGTATAAAGCCAAAATTTAGGAAATTTCATATTACCTTTTTTTATCGTGATTATCGTTTATACCTTTTCGTCTAATTTTAAATTGAGAAATGATATAATAAATTGCCGCAAATATAAAGGCTATTGGTTTAAATTAAGTGTCGTAATTTGGAACTCAAAAAATGTTAAACTATGTGTTGGGTGAAATGGGGTTTTTTTTTTTCCAACTTCTTTGTGTGAACAGATAACATGAATATCTTGCTTTCTTTTATTTTGAATAAAGGTTAGGAAATATAGAACAAAATATATAATTAGAAATTTTACTTTCTAATAAAAAATAAATCCTAATGTTTTTCATATAAATAAGAAATAAACATAAAGGAGATACACACTCTCTCAAATGTTTATTTCTTTTTCTCTGTTACGCAAATATTGCTGAAGGCTAGATGTTTAAATATTTTGTAGTTCACAACTAGTAAATTTTTTTTTGCAAAAATATGAATAAGATACAATTTAAATTATCTTTTATGATTCGTATTTTTTAGGTTATTTAACTATTGAGATTCGAGAAGAAAAAACTATATAATATTATTTTTTTGCTGTGTTCATTAGATCATAGTCAGGCATGACAATGGGCTGACCCATGGGCTAGTCCCTGCTAATTTTTTTAAAATTTAAAATATATAATAATTTATTTTTTAAAATTAGAATAAGATTTAGATTGTTCAGACCCAAGCTTACCTGAAGCCCAACTCTTCTAAATAAAACTATGTTATTTTGGTTAGAATAATTAGACCTCGAATTGGTCTGAGTCAGAGCCTGACCTATAAGCTAGCTCATTAAAAACAACTAAATTTAGGTTCATGGGCCAAAATTTGTCAGCCCTGATCATAGTTTATTTCCTAACAATTAGAACTCTTATGGTTAACTACTTTCAATCGCAGGCCATCATGGTAGTTGTTTTTACCGATGGTTTTTAATAATAAATTCAATCCCATCAATGAGAAAGCATACAAGGTAAGGTAACAAATAGTACCTTAGGTCTCCTATGTTTAATTTTCAAATTTGTCCAGGTATTTTAGTGACTATTAGCAATCTTAATAAGAAAAGAAAAAGATAAAAGATTTAGTAGGGATCACAGGCAAATAATTGATTTTTGTACTGCATCCGTCGGTACAAGCTAAAAGATATCTTACTAGCTAAGAAATTATACAAAATACTAGCTGTCAGTATCGACCAGTTTTTAAAATACCAACCACCTCTGGTTGAACCACTGCCACTCTCTCCAAGTGTACGCCATTGGCCATTCACTATAAAGCTCAAACTACCATCGCCATTCGCCACTATCGACTGGACACTGGACATATTACGATCTGCAGAAATCCCAGTTTTCTAGATCTAGATCCGAACTCAACTCGACCTGATCCTTCCCTTAATTTCAATTTTTTATTTTTTATGTGTTTTAAGTTACTGGTTTTTGCTCTGAATTGCAATTGTTTTGTGTTTTGGTTGTGTCTTGTGTTTTGTGACTGAATTATCAAATATGCATTGGGTAATTTGGGTTTGAAAGTTAGAATTGTTTGTATGAGTTAGTTCAATTTTAGTAACATTTAGGCATTGTAAATTTGTGAAGAAATGAGATCAAAATAATATTGTCTATGAATTATGGAAGAATATTTAAGTATTATGATTTGTAAATTATGTATAATTGAAGAATATGTCATATTATTTTTTATTTTAATGATCATAAAAATGAGATCAAAATTAATTCATGAAGTTGTCAATTTATTAATTAATTTATATGAAATGTACAATTTACTAATTATTGTTTGTATATAAAAAGTATTTAACATATGGTTAATCATTTAAACATAAGGTTTAATTTATAATTAAATAATTTGATATATGTAACTAAGTTAAGAAAATTAAACGCTTGCACTTTTATATTTTTTATTTTTCATTAGGAAATAAAATTACAAATATTAATCTTATCTTATGAGTAACAAATGCACATTCATCATCTTATCTCATAGGTCGTTAAATACATAATAGAAAATAGTAATCATGCTGTATTGCTTCTTGAAAAGTGGTAGGATCATACATGTTTAGTGAGGGAATAGTAAAGGCTTGATGGGTAAAAGAAGGCTGGGTAATAGATAGGTAAGATTATATAGGATAAGAAGATACAAGGTGAGGAGTTTGGATTATGAAGAGTATGATAATAATTGTCAAAGTAAGAAGGTAATCGTTTAGGTTTGGAGCTCTGCTTAGGAGGAGTATTGAGAAGTGAATGATCGTTGAATGATGTGGTAGGTGGGTAATAATATAGATTAGGAGTTTCTACAAGTATATAAGATTTTAAAGATGAACAGGGTTCTCCAGAATTGGAAGGGGAGGCAAGAGCCACCGTGGGAAGAGAAGGAAAAGAGTTATTGGGAAGTTCCAAGGGAATTGAATGCAGTATATTTGGCAAAATAAAATCACTGAGGAATTCTGGAATATGAGAAGGAAGTATATTAGATTGGTAAGGGAGTATATTCCCAAAAAATATAACATCTTGAGACAAGAAAAAGATCTGGAAGGGAGATCATAAACCTTATGGCCTTTAGTAACATTGGAATATCCAATAAAAAGACATTTTCTAGACCTTGAATCAAATTTCTTTTGTTAGGTATAAGATTGGAAGCAAAACATAGGAAACCAATAGTTTAAGGTAGGTTTATGATAATGTTTTCTGAAAAAAAACTTCGTACGGACTTTAGTTTTTTAATATGGAAGTTGGGAGTCTATTGTTGAAATGAGTGGCAGTGAGCACATCACCCCAAAAGTGAAGTAGATGATTGGTTTGGAAAAGCAATGCTCTTACCACAATGATGAGATGTTGATGTTTTCTCTCTACTAGCCCATTCTGTTGGGGGTATAAGGACATATGCTGTGATGTATTATCCCTTTAGCTGAATAGAATGAATGATAGTTTGAATTCAAGACCATTTTCTAACCTAATAACTTTGATAGATTTCTAAAATTGAGTATGTATAATAGTGTGAAACTGTTATAGCAGATGGGTTGTTTCATTTTTGTGTTTCATAAGATATACCCATGACAAGAGTGAGAAACTAGTGATTACCATATAAATCTTGTTAAGAATAAGGGCCTCAGATATCAGTACGTATTATTTCAAATGGAAACTTAGAGTGAGGTACATGTTTAGAAAATGGAGTTCTCTTTTATTTTGCTCTGGGATAGACTAAACATGGTTTATAACATGTGAACGTAATTCCAGGAATGAATGATTTTAAAGAAGACATTCTATAAATAGAGGGATGTCCTAATCTATAATGCCATATGTCATGGGATCTTGTAAGATTTGATGTAGAGAAGACAATAGTAATGACGGAATTTGGAAATGGAATAGGGGTAGATTAATTCAAAGCATCAAAATGAATTCATTTCTATAAGAAATACAGTCCTTACTCTTGCCTAGCCAGTCTAATGGTCATCAATGAGCACAGGACCTAGATGTAACAGAGATAAAAGAGAAAAATGAAGCAAAGAAGTTGATGTTTAGTAATTTTTATTGATAGAAAGAAGATTGAAAGTAAAGCTAGGTGTCTATAACATATTATCTACAGTCAAGGAGGGAAGAACTTATACTAAGAACTTATACTGTGTCAATGTGTGTGACTTGAAGTTATGACCCATTAGGAAGTTGAACAAAGTGATTTTGAATTGGTTTGAAAGTTTTAAATAAATGTGTGGAACACATGATGTGATTTGTGACTCCTGTATACACAATCTAAGGAGGAGAGATGAACTTTATGGCTAATAATATGGTAATTTTGTGTGAATTTTTAGAATTTAATAAGGAAGGAACTTTACTTGTAAGATTACTTGATGCTAGGACTGTATTGAGTTATAGCAATTGCAGGATGATCATTAAGCAAGGTTATAAGATTTTGAACTTGGTCAATAAGCTGAAAGAAACTTGCATTTGTAGTACCTATATGGATACCTGGAGAAACATCATTGACTTAAGCAAAGTTTATGTCAGTGATATTCAAATTAACATTTTCAATTGAAGAATTGAAATTTCTTCCCTTCGTGAATTTAAAGTTTAGAGGAAATCCAATGAGCCTGAAACATTTCTCCCTAGTGTGTCTAGACTTCCCACAATGAGAACAAGTATCATTTCCTTTTTTGACTGCCATTGCTAATGTATTTCCAAGATTATGCACCATTTGGTTTCTTTAATTTTCTTCAGTAATCAACACATTATACACATCATTAAGACTTGGAAAAGGCTTCATAGTAACAATTTGTGATCTTAGATTTTAGTAAGTTTCATTTGTTCCATTTAAGAATCGAAACATATAATCCTTCTATTGATGTTCAGCATACTTTTGGAAACAATTTTGATTTCATTTTCACATTCATAATGTGACAAAGGTATGAAACTTGTTAATTTCTCCCACACCACATTAAGCTTAGTGAAATAATGATCAATTGCATTAGTACCTTAATTGATACTCCATAATTGTTGCTGAAGTCAAAAAATTTTGCTATCATCAGGCTAAGAGAACTGTTTACTCATCCTTTCCTAAATCTAGCTTACAACGTCGATATAAAAGATAGTTGAAGCTATCAAAGGTGATATGAACTTAGCCTCCATTATATACGTAGTAGTCAAAGTCTACTTTGAACTCCTCCAGGACACCGCTCCACTGGAAAACATAAACACATCCACATGTTGAATTTCTTGAATTAACACAACCAACGAATTTCGAATTCAAATAGTCAACTACTTTAAGATTGTCAGTTCGTCTATACATAAGCTTGTAATCTTTGGTCCCTTGAAGGTAGCTCATCACCTTTTTGGCAACTCTCTAATGATCTATACCTGGGTTACTCTGATATCTTCCCAACATTCCAAAAACAAATGTAATGTTAGGTCTTGTACAAACTTGACCATACATTAGGCTCCCTACTACATAAACATGTGAAATATTTTTTATTTTTTCGTTTCAAGCTTAATTGTCGGGCACTAGTTCAAATTGAACCTATCACCCTTTATAATAGGTGCTATACTCGATGAACAATCTTTCATCCAAAATCTTTCTAAGACCTTTTTTATATAGGTTTCTTGGGATATACTCAAAAGGTATTGAGATATGTCCCTATGGATCTTAACGCCAATGATATAAGATGGTGACTTAACGCCAATGATACAAGATGCCTCAACTATATCCTTTATATCAAAATTCTTAGAAAGAAATTGTTTAACCTCATATAGCAATCCATTGTCATTGGTGATAAGTAGAATATCACCCACTAACTTTTTGATATATGCATTGATCCATGATATTCTTTACAAATCCACATAAAGACATGATATCATGGAATTTCAAATATCATTGATATATGGATTAAAATAAGCTTACACACTAAATGCTCACCATCACTAGAGGAGAATCCTTCCGATTGTTTCATATAAATCTCTTCCTTTAAGTCTCCATTTGGGAACAATGCTTTCACATCCATTTGGTGCAATTCCAAATCAAAATGGGCAACCAATGCCATAATCACTCATAAGGAATCCTTCTTATATATAGGAGAAAAGGTTTCTATGTAATCGATTCCTTCTTGTTGAGTAAATTCTTTAGCAACAAGTCTAACTTTATATCTTTCAATGTTACCTAATAAGCCCCTTTTTGTCATGAAGACCCATTTACATCCAATGACGTTTGCATCATTAAGCAACTTGACAAGATCCCAAACATTGTTAGATGCCATAGAATTCATCTCATCTACCATGACATTGTACTATAATTGAAATTCAATACATCTCATAGATTGTGAAAACGTTTCAGGCTCATTTTTAGCTACAATATTATAGTCATCTTCTTTTAGATACACAATGTAATCAGTAGATATTGTTGATTTCTTATCTTTAGTAGATCTTCTTAATGTTGTATTAGTGCTCTCCTAAGGAGGAGCTTATATAAATAGTTACTCAACAACCTTTGGTGATTGTTGAATAATCGAATCTACTAGATTGTCATTAGTAGCTTGCGCATCTTCAATGATTGGTTGTTCAACACCCGTTTGACTTTGAGAGATATTATGAATGACAATTAATACATTACTTGAAATAGTAGTTTGTATTTCACAATGATCCTTCTCAAGAACTAAGTCCCAAGATTGATCACTCCTATTGATTAAGTCATTCTTAAGAAACATTGCATTTTTTAATTTCATAAACCTAGTACTATGAGATAGACAATAAAATTTGTATCCTTTAGACCTTTCAGCATATCCAATGAAATATCCACTTGTAGTCCTTGGATCTAGTTTCTTTTCTTGTGGAATATAAACTCTTATTCAGATAGACATCCCCAAATGTGCATATGTAGGAAACTCAGTTTCCAACCTTTCTATAACTTAAATGGTATTTTTGAAATAAATTTGGTTGGAAATGGATTTAATATATACACTATCGTTTTAAAAGCTTCAGTCCATAAGGATTTAGGAAGTTTAGAGCTACTAAGCATAATTCGCACCATGTCTAATAATGTTCAGTTTCTTCTTTCTGCTACACCAATTTGGTCCAGAGACCTAGGTGTGGTGTATTGAGCTATTATCCCATGCTCCTGTAGAAACTTTGCAAATGCACTAGATGCTTATCCATCCTTAGTGTATCTACCATAGTTCTCTACCTCTGTCTGATCTCATGAACTTTATTTGCTTACCGCATTTTCTCTCTAAACACCTTAAAGGCATCTAATGCTTCGTTCTTATTGTGAAGTAAGTAAAGGCATATATATTGATAATAATCATCTATAAATGGGATGAAGTATTTCTGACCGTACGAGTCCATTTTTGGACTACAAATGTCTATATGTATAATCTCTAATATGTCTGAAATCCTTTTGGCGCCTTTCTTTTTAGTGTTGGTTGCTTTCCCTTATGCAGTCCACACAAACATCAAAGTCAGTAAAATCTAGATATTAAGTACTCGATCTTTCATTAATGTTTTTTAATTCTTTTAAGGGAAATATGTCCCAATCTTCAGTGCTACAACATAGAGGGTTATTCATTCATAACAAATCTTTTAATACCAACACTATTATGGACATGTGTCGTATTGTGAAAAATATTTTCTTACAAATTAATTCAGAAAAGATCATCAATCATTGTACCATTCCCAACAAGATTATATCCATGATATAAACCAAATGATGTATTTAAAAAGTTAAAAGAATATCCCAAAGGTACAAGTCTTGAAACTAAAATTAAATTTCTATAGAAACTTGGAATATAAAATGTTCTTTCCAAATCCAAAACAAAACTAGAGTTCAAAATGTCTCAACAACATCCATATATGAACACATGAATAGATGCACTGTTCACTGCCTACTGGCTTCCTATGGTTTAGAAATCCCTACAAGGTATTGAAAATATGGATTGTAGAACCAGAATCAATTCACCAAGTGTTATGAAAAACATTAACCATGATAGATTCATAATAAACAAGTGAGATTGAAATACCTTTCTTTATAAGCCAAGCCTTAAATTTGACACAATCTTTCTCTATGTACCCCTTTTTTTTTTTTTGCTAAAGCGATACTTGGGATTGAAATCCTTTTCGCAAAAGTATGGCCATATCTACACTTTCACCTAATTCCATTACCAACCTCCCTTCCTCTTGAACACATATGTTAGCAGCCCATTGATAGACCATTTATCTTTATGTGTGTTGTAAGAGATTTTAAAGGTTTGATATTGAGGTGAAAGGGAATTAAGTATGTGATGCATAAGGAAAGAAACAGACATCTCAACCTCAAGAGACCTTAGCTGAGCCGCAATGTCCCTCATTTACGTGATGTGCTCACGCACACCTTTAACACTTATGAGCTTCATAGGTGATAACTTAGACATTAAGGTGCTAGCTAGGGCCTTATTTGAAGACTCAAACTATTCATCAATAGGCTTCAGTAGATCCCTAACATGATTACACTCTCTAATAGAACCATGAATACTAACATCAATTTTAGTCTTTATCTACATCATGATGAGGCAATTAGATCGCTGCCAACATTCATAAAGAGCAATTTCAACCTGAGTGCTAGTGTTAGTAGATACAAGTGGTTCATCTTTCTTGATAGCATAATCAATATCCATCTACCCTAACTGGAGGAGAATCATCTCTTTCCATATTTTATAGTTATCACATTTCAATTCAGGAATATCACATTAAATATCATAAAATTTCACAGGTTGAATAGCTATACAAAATTCAAATAAACATGCTTATTTTACTAACTTTTGAAGCAGATAATCATATATCATGATTTACCAATGTTAAAACATTCAATCATATTTGAATGTGAGTTATATAATAACTAAAATTGCCTGTGGGCTAAGCTTTTATTAAAAGATTCATATATAATCTTTACGATGAAACTATCAAATTATATTCCTTTTCTCAATACTTATGGGTAATTTAAGGAAAAAATAATTTGTTATTCCATCTTAATTAACCATGCAAATATAATCAATCTTCATGTGGGATAAAATTTATTATATTTGAATATGATTAATTACTATTGTGTCATTTAACTAGATGTGATCCATAGCACTTAACATATAATTTCTCTTAATCAAAGAAACTGTGGCTAATATTCAACTAATTAAAATTATATTGATCACATGACACTTCATTTTATGCAACTATTAGTAATAAAGGTTCCACATAATCCTTTAAATCTTATTAATCATGCATCAATATCCTATATTTGCGTGAAAATAATCATATACATGAATTTAAAATTGGCTCAAAGCCCAAATTGGAGCCTAACCTTTTTGAATTTGATCAGTTTGGGACTTAAACTTGCAACTTGCTCAATGGAAGGCTAAAATTTAACGAGTCTGCTCAATTAAAGTTTTTTTGGACAAAAATTAGGACATGTTTACACGTGCCGTTATATGCGAGTCAATTAGTGTTTAGATGCCACGTTAATAGACCTAATTTTTTTGTCCAGGGCTAGGTGGAGTTTAAGAAAAAAATTATTAATTTCATTTAAATTTTGGCTCAAATGAAATACTCTTGAACCCTAAATCAACAATTTTTATAAACATGTGTTTTCACCCTCTTTATCTTCTCTCGATTGTGCCTTCACTCGAATCCCTAGACACATCATTACTTAATGCATGTGCCTTCACTCTAATTTAGATTGTGCCTTCTTAGTAGTGTGAGTGTGAGATCTCTTTTTTAGCATTGGAGGTGAACGGGTAGTAAGCTTTTTGGAGATCTGAAACATACATATGATGTTTTAATATTCACTTTATCCCTTTGCCCTAACAATGTTACATTTACATAAATTATTTTATCTTCTTTAAATGAGTTTGATTATTGGGTTGAATGGCGTATAGACGATAATTTTTTTCATGTATAACTCTATTATACATTTGTATATAGGATATGATCAAGTTTTCTCTTCCCCATGTACTTGACATTGTATGTAGGATATTATTTGTGTCACTTGGTTCAGGTTCGTTGGTGGCTATCCATATTTTGTTTATCTGTATCCGTTGAGTTAAAGATAAAGTATGACATTCATAGAAGAGATGCATATTATTAGGAGAAAACAAATTCAGTTATGTAGACATCATTTAGCTATTAGTGGGTGCCCAATCAGCATTACAGCATTGTGCTATAAATATTTGAGAATAAACTCAAGTGGTAGTTCTTCAAGGTAATGAGGTTGATTAGAGGATTTAGGTTGTTGTTTTCTTGGTTGTGATTTTATGTTGGGTTGGAATTTTTGAAACTTTCAACTTTGGCAAATAGAGGGATGCGTTCTAAGCTTAATTTGAGGTCATACAAGCTTATTTCTTCAACTTACCCAGTTGAATGGGATTATGACGAAGAGGTCAAATATTGTTACTGTAATTTGAAAGCACCTAGATGGACTTAATGGACTGATGAAAATCTAGGAAGAAAGTTTTATGGTTGTTAACTCTTTCTGATAATTTTGGTACATTTTTATATTGTTTTAGCTAAATATGTTCATATATTTCATTAACAAATTGTTGCCTTTTTTTCAATGGTAGAGTGAACATTTTTGTGGATTTCATGAATGGCATGATCAAAGATCTTGTCCAAAAGCAAGACAAATTATTTAAAGCTGAAAAATAGAGAGAAGATTCTATATCATCAAAATAATCTATTGAAGGCTAAAGTGTCAGAGTTAAAAGAGAATGCAGTAGATGTTTTGCAAGCTGAAAGGATTGTAAAAATTTGAAGTTGAAGAATGAGTTAGTTGCAACGAGGACCAGTTATGAAACACATTAAGCAAAATTTTGGAAATGATTTGCTTGTTTAAGTTTGTGTTTAGTAGTTTTGCTCATCTTTGTTAGTCTAAATAATGAAGCCAAAAAATTCAATAGTTGTACCTTTAAAGTCTTACCTAGAAATGGTTTAATGTACTAGAACAGTAAGTAAATATTCTTAACTTAACCTGATGTTGGAAAGTGCAAAGTGTTATATGTTTCAACATCTGCTGTATTACAAATTTGATGTTCTAACCTAAATAGGTTTGATGTTTTATGTACTAACTTAAACATGTTTGATGTTTCAACATTTGATAGCAAAGATTAGTGACAAAATAGGATCTTTAATCAATGGAGATGAAGTATTGGTTAGTAGTCAAAAGGAGTTAAAAGTGGCAGTAATTGACTACTTTAAAAAGTGTCATTCGTACTTTATCTCCATGGATTAACACAACTGTTAAGTTGTTTTGTAAGTCATCAAATTATTAATGAGGAGATAAAGATGTTTAATAGATCTACAATTTCAATTCTTTGTATTAACAATGTACATGTTCTACCATTCATGAACTTCAACGAAAGTGAAAAACCTAAAAGAAATGCAATTAATACTGATTGGAAAATAAAGCAAACCAACATTTTACTACAAAAAGCTGATTGTCTCTTTCCATCTACAAACCTTAAACTTTCCCTAAAAAAATACAAAACATTGCAGAGAATTTGACAATTCCAACCAAGCTTCCATCACCCTCGATAACCCATTCATGAACTTTAACAAAAAGGAAAATTGTACAAGAACTACAATCAAACTGAAATTAGTATTCATTGAATTCATTGCTTAATGACATTAATCCCAACAAGATCCTTACAATCTATTGTTGTTCAGTTAACAATACCACAAAATTGTTTAGTTCACTAACGATTAAATGTTAAGTTTACATTTTTTCCTTTCCCTTTGAAGATGCAGTTTGACTTTGTTGGCTTAGATTCACATGTGTCGTAACAACCTCGTTCCTCTTTATTGATTTCTGCCCAAGGTTTAGTAGCATTTGACTTCTCCTTCTAGGCTGAAGATAAAATGCAAATGTTTATTAAGTTGTATGAATTAATTAATGTTTAGTAAGAATACAAATATTTAATACTTACATTTAGCATCTGCAACCCTATGGTTTCATTTGTGTATGCCCTCATCCCTTCAATTTATTTTTTGATCTTCCTATTTGCTTCTTGTTGAAGAGAAGATTAAATGATAGACCTTTTTCCTGTAATTTTCTGTGAGGCCCCAAATTGTACCCTAGTTGGAATGTTTCATTGAACATGTATTCCATATGGCTTAATTATGTTTTTAATGAATCATACTTGGAGATTTGGAATTAAACTGCCATCATAGCGATTTAAGGTATTAATGTTGAGCCCAAGGTCTCAGAAATTATGTTATGGATACTTTACATAAGGTTTAGGTGAAGATTTAGTGACAAGAAGGCTTGAAAGTACTTAAAATTCTAGGTTGTAGGAAACTCTAGGTTGTAGTGATTTTTCTTTTGCAAGATTAGTGTGACACTCAAAGTATCATATCTTTTGATTCCAATGTCCAAAAATTACAAACTTTATACCATTAGAAAGCTAAGAGGATAAGCTATAACTTTCATGAAGACAACTTTGTCAAATTCGGCCTAAATCAATACAATTTATTAATAGTTAATTTGGAGACTAATTCTTGGTGACAAATGGCAACTCCTAATTGGGAAAAGTGTAGAACATGCAAGAAGACACATGTTATTACCATTTGGTGACACCTAGCATTGGAGAGAAGACAAGTTTTCTGCTGGGGTGTTCTGTTTTGTTGAGTTCTTCTTCAACTTATTCTCACACCACCCAAACTACCTCTCTCACTCTCACCTCCTAGATTTTCTGCTTGCATTTTTGAGTCATCTTCTTCACTTGACAAAATTGCAGGCTACTGCATTAAGGAAGCTAGATCCTGCCATTATTTTGTGTTGCTGTCCTCTTGGTCTTCTTAATATTGGAGTTGTAATTTCTTCTTGAAAGGCTAGAGTGGCTTGCTTATTGAAGGAGGAAATTGTGTTAAAGAAGGTATGGGAATACTAATCTTGATTGCATATTATCCTATGAAGTATTTGATGCTTGATTTGATAGAATGTGTATTGATTTGTTGATGCATTGAGTTCTGGACATGAAATGGATGTGTAATTGAGGCATGAATAAGGTGGAATTGTGGTAAAAAGGATAAAGGTTGGAGTAAGAGTGTTGATAGTGTAAGATGTGAATGAATTGTACTGGTTTCACTGGACGGATTTCACTAAACAATTGTCGGTTTTTAGACTATAACTTGACCTGTAGATATCCAAATTGGGTGATTTTTATTTTTTATTAAACTAAACTCATATTCCTACAACTTTTATTTATTAATGTAATTTTTCTTCTGTCCCTAAGGATTAAGAAATTTGGCCTAAAGTTGAAATTAGGATTCTGTCATTGTTTGGGACAATATACTGTATTTTGGGTATAACTTGCAAAATACTAAACCAAATTGCATGATTTTAGTGTCATATGAAACTTAAGGCACAAAGGAAAAAATTTTCAGAAGAATTTTTTGCCTAAACCCTTCATATTCCTTGTCAAAATGACCATGAAATATTGACCCGAAGGTCTGTTTTGGGAAGAGCTGGAAGAAGTTGGAATAAAAGGTAGTGCATGATGCTATTTGACAGTTTTGAACATCTTTCATTCTTTTGGTTATAACTTCTTCTCTTGACATCCAATTGACATGTAAATTGAACCAATGGACTCTTAATACATTAATCTTCATCTCCACAAAAAATTAGGACTTTCTGAAATGGATTGAATGAAAAGTTTAAGTTGGAAATATGATTGTACTGAAGTATGATAACTAGGATGGTTTTACTGAACATACTCCAGTATTCTGATTATATCTTGATCTGTAGTTTTCCAGATGGAGTGATTATTGTTTTAACTTAAACTAGAGTCATAAGGATACAAATTGTCTAAAGTGATTTAATTCTAATTCTTCCTCTATGAATTTCAGAATCTGATTGGAAGTTGAGATAAGAATTCTGTTGAAGCTTAAGAACAGTCTGAAATCTTTTGGGCATAACTTTCAGTATACTGATCCAAATTGGATGAACTTGGTATCATTGGAAACCTAGGAAAAAAGGGAAAACTTTCTAGAAGGAAGTATTAACTAATTACCTTACCTACCTGATGATAATAATTGAACAAAGTGGACCCGAAAGTTGGTTGTGAAATAAATCTGGATTAAGGAATTGAGTATGATTTCACATGATTGAGAATGTGACAAGATTAAGGATAAGAAACCTGGAATTTGTCATAAACATGCATCATACATATTCAGTATACATGCATGTGCATAATTGAATTTATAATTGTGCATAATAAGGTTATGTGTTTGTATTAAATGTTTTAGAGGAACCCATCGAGTGACCAATTCTAGATATTTCCTTGATGTTGAGGCAATAAGCAATAAGAGAAATTTAGTAAGTAATTTTAGAGGGCAAATTTTGTAAGTAATTTAGACAGTAAATTTTATGAGTAACCTAAGATGGTCTCACCTTAATTTGTTTTGTTTATTATTGAATTGAATTCGATATTGATGAATGTGTACTAATTCTGGACATGAAGGGTTGAGGTATTGATTGATGAATGTAATATTGAAGTGCTACTTGCATGTGAATATGATTGACTACTTGCTTTGCATGAAATGCTTGAAATAACTTTGTTTTGTTTTAAAACTGTTGAGTCCTAGTTGTGGGTAAATAGGCATGCCTAGAAGGGTCTGCAGC
>JAOSBN010000004.1:35103255-35133432 GCA_027563595.1 Erythroxylum suave | reverse complement strand
ATAATTTAATTAATTATATTGTAATTAATTAATTAATTACAATATTTTAATTAATGAATAATAATATTTTAATTAATTAAAAGTTATATTTTAATTATTTATATTTTAATTAATAATAATATCTTAATTAAATATAATGTAATTAATTAAGTAATAATAATAATAATTTAATTATTTATATTGCAATTATTTCATCGTAATTAAAAATTTACAAATATACTTAAAAAATATTAATACAATTATAAAATAATCAATGAATTACATATTTCTAATCATATTATACTGCAGGGGCATTTTCATCATAGACCCTATTTTTTTGTTCTATCCCTTGCAACCAAACACATTTCTGTCCTCTAGATGTAGACAATTTTCTCTGTTCTGTCCATCATAACCAAACAGCTTACCATCCCTAATTTTTGTTCTGTTCCATCTCTAAATTTTTGTTCCGTTCCGTCTCTGTTTATTGAAGACAGCAACCAAACGCAGCGTAAATACATGCCAACAAGCTTTAACATATTGACATTTACATGTCAAAAAGTACATGAATAATTGGAACATGAGCGTGTGTTTAAATAGAAATGGGCACTTACCCAGTCAGGGCAAGCAAGCATAAAGTGATCGGCTCCTAGACTCCAATTCCAGAACGGGTACTTTACAGCTACAAGATTGACATAGTTTGTCACCGTCCTCCTCGCAAAGTCAAGTGAATCACGCATGTAGACAAACTGGACCATCATTGCTACACTGAAGGGAAGGAGGAAAACATGTGCCTTCTCCCGATCCTTGGTTCGAAATTGGGCATCTGGAGTGAATGCGAATGAATGAAACAAAAACCAAGGAAAACGATGAAGCGGTTTATTGATACTGACTTTTTGGTAAGTCAGGGAAAAGCCCAATACAGAGGACAAAACACAAAGAAAGAAAGGTGAGGACAAGTATAGAATTCTAGATGAGGAATAAAGAAACTTTTCAACACAATTTTCCTACCTCACTAACAACTTTTTGGTATATTTATAAAAGCTATTGGTCACTCTCCATCGTGCGCTGCCTGCCAAATTCTGTTAAACATAGTCCTGTAATTTGCGTGGGCAGTTCCTGGTTCTAGAACTTCTACATGGAGCCATCCTTGCTGATTCATCCGTTTCTCTAGTCTTTGTAGGATCGTTAGCTGCCAGGGGTGCATCTGAATCCACGTCTGCATTCACAACATTACTTCCCTCCTGAAAGAGAACCTTGTCCTCAAGGTTCAGTGTGGGATAACTCTTAGCCAGTTGCTCTTTGTCCTCCCATGTATCTGCAGACTCTTCCAGCCCTTTCCAACGAATAAGCCATTGTTCCACTTGCCTTCCTCCACGTTGAGTGATTCTTTTCTTCAATACTGCCATAGGTTGCAAAATCAGAGTGATCGATGAATCCACTAGGTGCAACGGCGTGACTTGTTGCAATGGTCTTCCTACGCATTTCTTTAATACTGAAACATGGAATACCGGGTGTATTTTTGCTGCCTTGGGTAGTTCCAGTTTGTAGGCGACCGAGCCTACCTTCTTAATCACTTGAAAGGGCCCAAAACATCTTGGTCCAAGCTTATTATGTCTCCTTAGTCTGACTGAATTCTGTCGATAGGGCTGTAGTTTAACATAAGCCCATTCTCCTTCTTTAAATTAAACTTCCCTTCGATGTGGATCTGCATATGCTTTCATTCGTGACTGGGCCTTGGCTAGGTTGCTACGTAACTTGCTGAGTATCTTATCTCTTTTCATCAACTGATCCTCTGCAGCAGAATTCTTTGTCGTTCCTGGTATATAACGGGTTATAGTTGGTGGAGGCCTCCCATACAACACCTCAAAAGGAGTCAACTTTGTAGCCGTTTGGTACAAAGTGTTGTACCAAAATTCTGCCCAAGGAAGCAAAGTAAACCAGGAAGCTGGGCTTTCTCCTATGAGACATCGTAAGTACATCTCAAGAACCTTGTTTAATGCTTTTGTTTGACCATCAATCTGTGGATGGTAAGCACTGCTTGGAGATAAACAGGTTCCTTGTAACCGATTGATCTCTGTCCAAAAAGAGGTAAGGAATTTTGGATCTCTGTCAGTAATGATGGAGGTGGGTATACCATGATGGCGTACGAACTCTGAGATAACAGTCATTGCTACAAAAACACTCGTTACTGGAGAAGGGAGCCCAATAAAATGGCCATACTTAGAGAGTCTATCTACAATCACCAAAATCACTGTTTTTCCTTTAGAGCAAGGTAACCCAGTGATAAAGTCCATGGAAATTGCTTCGAATACCAAATCTGGAATAGGAAGTGGTTGTAGCAGCCTAGCTGGTTTCATGGAAACATCCTTCGTCATGTGGCAGACTTGACATTGGGAAACAAAAGACTATACGTCTTTTCTCATACTGCGCCAAAAGAAAATTGATGATAGCCTATGAAAGGTGCGTGAGATGCCTGCATGTCCTCCGATCAACGAGGAGTGAAATTCAGTTAAGAGTAGTTGGCGCAAAGGTGAATCAGATGGGATCATGATTCTATTGCGAAAAAAAGAATGCAATTACGCACATCATACTCTGACAGTGCGTTCTTATCCTTGCTCCACTGCTCATGCCATTGAACCAATTCCGGATGCACTTTATTGGCTTCTTTTATCTTATCCATGATGCCATACTCTATAGTAGATAGTGGAAATAGAGTAGCAAGAGTGACCCATGATAGTGCATCTGCTGTTATATTTTGTTTCCCAGCTCTGTAAATTATTTCAAAGTCATAACCCACCAGTTTACAAAGCCACTTCTGCTATTCTGGGGTTTGGATGAGTTGCTCTGTAAGATTCTTCAATGATTGTTGATCAGTGACGATGGTAAATCTACGCCCCAACAAATACTGGCGCCATTTGGCAACTGATTGAGTGATTGCATACATCTCTCTATGATATGTTGAGGCTTGGCGCATGGGAGGGCAAAGCTTCTGGCTGTAATATGTGATAGGATGATTGTCTTGGGACAACACAGCTCCGATTCCCACACCAGAGGCATCAGTCTCAATCACAAAAGATTTTGTGAAATCTGGAAGTTTCAATACCGGAGCAGAGGCTAATAATGATTTCAGTTTCTCAAAAGCTTGTTGCACTGTTTCATTCCACTCGAAGCCGTCTTTGTGCAATAGGTTAGTAAGCGCCCTAGCTACAGAAGCATAATTAGAGATAAAACGACAATAATACCCTGCTAGGCCTAGAAATCCACGAACATCTTTTACAGTTTTAGGTTTGGGCCAGCTTTTAATTGCCTCTATTTTTTCAATGTGCAAAGCAACTCCGACTCTTGTTATAATGTGTCCCAGATACGCTATCTCCTCCTTCCCAAATAGACACTTGGATTTCTTAGCCACCAGTTGATGAGTCCGTAATATCTGTAAGACAATCTGCAAATGATCCTAATGTTCTTCCCATGTGGCACTGTAAACTAAAATATCGTCAAAAAAACCAATACAAAGCGACGCAAGTGAGGTCTGAAGATGTCGTTCATAAGAGATTGAAAGGTGGAGGGAGCATTTGACAGCCCAAAAGGTATTACGAGAAACTCGTAATGTCCGTCATGTGTGCGGAAGGTTAATGGGAAAGCAATCACGGATAGTAACGAAATTCAAGGCGTGATAATCTACACAAAATCGTCACGATCCGTCCTTCTTTCGAACCAAGAGAACGGGAGAGGAGAACAGGCTTGTACTTGGTCGGATTATGCCCTCTTCTAACATCTTAGCCACCAATCTTTCTATTTCCTACTTCTGACAATGCGGGTAACGATATGGTTTAACATTAACAGGGGTAGTCCAAGGTACAAGAGGTATACCATGATCTGTCACCCGTGAGGGAGGAAGTCCATGTGGCTTCTGAAATACCTTTGCAAAATGCGTCAATATCTCCTTAATTGCAGGATGTGGCTAGAAGTCTGGTTCACTATCGTCTGTTTGAAGTTCTAGTCGAAAACAAGATGCAATGCCATCAATTTCCCCAATGCGTCGAAGAGTGTTGAGCGACGCGTGTTGAGCTGATGAAGTTACTTCTCCTTTCCACCGGATCCTTTTACCTGCGTAAGCAAATTCAAACTACGAAGTAGAATAGTCTGTGATCACAGGTCCCAACTGAGCAAGCCAAGAAACCCCTAACACCATATCCCATCCTTGCAAGGGAAGAACGAAGAAATCAATCTTGACCTCCTGACCCTGAATACAAATAGGCACCTGTCGAACAATGCCAAAACAAAATAGCGGCTCACCGTTGCCTACTAAGACACCAAAAGTCTCTATAGTTTCTATTGATAAGTTAAGAAACTTGGCAACTCTGGTTTGAACGAAACTGTGGGTACTACCCCCATCAAGAAGAACCTGCACAGGGGAACCATTAACATGACCAATGAATCGAATAGTAGTTGGGGATGAGTTACCGGACATGGCATAGTGTGAAATCGCAGTAGTGGGAGTGATTGCAATAGCTGGAGCTGATTCTTCCACTGCAACCTTTGAGTCATCTGGCTGTGGAAGATCAGAGGACTCATCATCTTCTGCAAATAAGAGTAAGCGTGGGGCTGACTTACACTTGTGATCCCAAGTGTACTTTTCATCGCAATTGTAGCAGAGTCCTTGGGCTCGTCGTTGCGTGACCTCTACTAGTGTGAGTCATCGGATTGGCAGCTTGTTTCCAGAGGAAGGAGCTGTGGTAGTCTTCGATTAGAACGGGGGCATTTTTGGGGTAGGCAACAGGGGCTAGGTATAACCCAACGTGGGCTTGATAATTCCTTTTTCCATCAAAATCCGATTCTCGTGGATGTGGGCCATTCGTATGGCGTCTGACAAGTCACTGGGCTCAGTAACAAGTACTGCATTTTTTATGTCATCGCACAGACCTGAAATAAAGCAACGAACCACAAATAACTCTGGTAAAAACATGGTCCGGTTCATGGTTGTTTCAAAACGGGCTTGATACTCATCTATCGTGGATGTTTGCCGCAGTTTAGCTAGAAGACCCTCAGGAGATTCAAGATCTTTACTGCGAAATCTCTTCGAAATAGCTTCTATCAAAGCATCCTAACCCGATAATTGCTTGTTACGGTGCATCCATCCAGCTGTGTTACCATCCAAGTAAAAAGATGCTATAGTAATGCGCTCCTCCTCCGAGATGTTGTAGAAATTGAAATAACTTTCAGCATTGAAGATCCAACGTTGCACCTCAGAACCGTTAAAGCGAGGCATCTCGACTGGAGCTGGTTTGTGGTGGCCAAGGTGAGTTCCTCCACTGCCAATAATGATTGGTGGAATGGAACCTTTGGATGAGCCTTCTCCTGATGGAGGACGTGTCGGGTGATTGACTAGTTGCTGCAGAAGTTTCTGTTGCTCCGATAATGCTTTTGAAAGTCCTGCAATATCAGATAAAATTTTTGATTGGGTTTCTTTCATGGCTGTAACATCCGCATCCAAAGTCTTAAATCGGGTTTGATATTCTGCCATATTTGCAAAACTCAATGAAAGGCACCAAATGGTGTGAATGCAAACAAATGAAACAAAAACCAAGGAAAACAATGAAGAGGTTTATTGATACTGACTTTCTGGCAAGTCAGGAAAAAGCCCAATACAGAGGACAAAACACAAAGAAAGAAAGGTGAGGACAAGTATAGAATTCTAGATGAGGAATAAAGAAACTTTTCAACACAATTTTCCTACCTCACTAACAACTTTTCAGTATATTTATAAAAGCTACTAGTCACTCTCCATCGTGCGTTGACTGCCAAATTCTATTAAAGATAATCCCGTAATTTGCGTGGGCGGTTCCTGGTTTTAGAACTTCTATGTGGAGCCATCCTTGTTGATTCATCCGTTTCTCCAGTCTCTGTAGGATCATTAGCTGCCAGGGGTGCGTCTGAATCCACGTCTGCATTCACAACAGCATCCATCTCCATCTTATGAATAAAATTACCTTCTATGGAATATATGCTCTTGCAAGGACCATTATGGAACAAAGGGGATTCCCGTTCTCTATAAACAAACACCTTAAACTGTTTTTCCATTTCCAAGTAGCTCCTGCAATGGGAAATGCACGTTGTCATTATACATGTTCTGTGTTGTTAAACAATCGGATTAGATGATGAAGAATGCAAGACTCTAGTCCCAACATAAGGTGAGAAACACTTCTTAGTTAACTGTGTTGGGCCTATCTATATTAATCTTATAGTTTACTGTGTCTCTAATTCATACTAGCCGAGAGCGGCCTATTACAGGCCTTGTATAATCGTTGTCATGGATTTTTTTTCTACGTAGTGTACGATGATAATGTTTCAGTTGATGAGTAATGGATGGATTACATTTCCTCAAGGCTCAGCATTAGAGACAAAACATAACAGTCGATTGTAATTAGAGGGATAAAATAAAATGAAGTTAAAAAAGAACATCTAAAAATATTTCAAGAAAGTCATTATACATTTGTTTAGAGATTGTTATTTTTAATTAAGAAAGTCATTATATTATTTGTTTAGAGATTGCTTTCTTAATTAATTAGAAAATATTTTTTAATAAATTAAAAAACTAATTTTCAAACCATTAAAGGAATCATATCTTTTAATTAATAAATGAAAACAGTTTTCAAAAAATTAATCTAGAGAAATGTCCTTTCCAATAAATTAAGAAACTTATTATTCATAAATATAGAACAATTTCTAAACAAATTGAATAATAATGATCTAAACAAATAAATTTATAAATTTAATTTACCTAAATCAAATTGAAATAAATAAATTTAATTAAGAAACAATTTTTTAATTGCTTAAGAAAATGATTTTCTTAATTTTGAGGAGTCTAAATAATTAATTTCAATCTAATTGAAAATAATTAATTCTAATTTTAGAAACAACTTTTCTAATTAATTAATTTTAATCTAATTGAAACTAATTAATTATAATTTTAGAAGTTACTTTTCTAAAATTGATTAGGAATCAATATAATTATTAATCTTAATCAAACTAAGAAAAATAATTATCTTAATTTTGGAATTCAATGGATAAACTAATTTAATTTAATAATCTAACACCATAAAAAATTAAACTAAATTCTAAAGCATTCCTAATAAAATTAACTTTTGAAAACAATCTTTCAAACAATTAGAAAACACTTTTCTAGATTTAGGGTTTAAACTAACTTAATTTTTAATTAAACTAATTTAATAAATGAAGGCTTAAAAATATATAAATTAAATAAAAATCGTTCGTGGGAGTGTTTGGTTTCTGTGAGTGTGGGAGAGAAAACAAGGAGATGGCGGAAATCAACCAAAACATGCAACGGCAACTATCTGGGGCGTGCACTACACACGCCAGCAGTTCCTGCCACAATTGTTGTCTTCCAACATTGGGCGTAAACATTTCTAGAGAGCTTAATTTTTGGAATTTTATCACATTCCTGTCCGCTTTTCTACTCCCCTGCCGTAACCAATAGTCCAGTCTCCAACTGTCATGCTTTTGCCTTACGCTGCCTCCCGCTTGGATCCCCACTATGACATTTATCTCACCTTCACGCCATCTACCACGCCACCACTCCATAGGCATAAGGCATTGCCAGTGACCCGGTGATGTGGCCAGCGATGCCATCCAATGGCATTGTGAGCTACCCAGTGGTGTCACCAACAATGCAATTGATGTCGTTGGGTCCAACCCTTTAACACAAGCAAAGGAAAAATAAACGTAAAATATCCAAAACTAAATTTCTAGAAAATTATTGTTTAATCGATATACACATAGAGGAGACAATTTCCATATGTATATGGGCAATAGATGCAGAAGCTAGAACAAGCACTAGTATATTTGGGTATATTTGGGCTGTTGTAATTCCAGAAATCACAAACCAACAGGTGCAAACTCAAACATAAACTACAGTCACCTTACACCCTTATTTATGTTTCCATTCAACACACAATCTACAAGACCAAAATCACAATCATATAGTTTTTTGGGTCTTTCCTTCAGCTACCATAAAACTAGAATGTTTAATTCTTATAGGTTTTCAAAACCCACATTATGACAATGGTTATGGGTTGAAGTTCTACAAGTCAAGGTTTCATAGGTTCCATCAATGCTCAACGCAATCGCAAGCCAACACATAAACACAAAACAAATGCATATCACAATTATTTGCTAATTTTCTACCAGAACAATTCTGGGTTTGTCAGTTTCTTAATTCCAGAACAAAAGCAAACAGTAGATGCAAAAACATAGCTTAAAGCAAATTTTCAAAAAGTAATAACCAAAACAAAGGACATGAACATATTTCTCGAATTCCAGAACAGTTGTAGGGTTTATGAAGAATCTGATATGATCTATCTTTTTATTCCAAATTTCAATCAATAACAATCACAAATGTTTTAATCAAATTATAGAAACAGAGAAGCTCTAATATCACTATTGGAAAATCGAGTCGGGATCTGATCTAGACCGCAACGGAATAATCATAAAATTTTTTCATATTTTGATTTCCCGAAAACCAAGATCACTTTAAATCTATGAAATGATTAACACAAATCTTAATAAACCGAAAACTTAGTTCGTACCTTATTCCGAAACTTGATCTTAACCTTGTTGTATCCTTTGAACTATTTCCGAAACCAATCTGTCTCAACTACTTTAGCCACACAAATGTTCGGCCTCTAATAGTATCCACAAATGGGTTGAGGACTTTGTAACTCTTACAGAGAAGGTTAAGCAAAAAATGCTAGCTCCATAGAGCTTAAGCCTATTTATAATATATTCTGGATGTTTTGGTAATTTAATTGAAATTGAATTCTAATTAAAGTTTGAATTCTAATTTCAATTAAACTTTAATTAGAATTACAAATAATTCTAATTAAATACCAATTATGCCCAAATTAAATTTAATATCTCATATTGATCATTATTTATTAAATGTCTTATATTTAATCATAAAGTTTCTCAAACTTTACAATCAAATCCAACTTGATTAAATTAACTTTGCTCTCTTCAACTATTTTTTTATGTGAGCCCATTAGGTTCTTGAATATGTTGACAATGATTATAAATTATAATTTTAATTCATAATTAGAATTAGATAAATTAAAACTCCTTTTTAATTTATCTTTAATTTTTCAATTAAAAAATTTATAATCATAGATCAAGATTGGCGTTTAGCAATGCATCATGACCACCAAAATATTTAGGAATGTCAAAGTGATTTTGACAAACCTTTCTATGCATAATTTTTCAATATAATTCAATCATTTCATCATACAATATTCCGATTAGACATAGAGTATGGAATTAATATCTACTCTATTTTGAGTACAATCATATTAGTTATTCGCCATTAGCTATCAATTCAATTCATGAGATTTGTAAACTATTGACAAAACATTATTCCACCTCAAGGATTTCCAAATCAATACTAATCGAGAACAATAAAAAAATCTCCCTAATTATTTTATGGTGATGAATCATATCTTGATCACACAAGTATCTCCATATAGTTTATGATACATCTAATGACTACCGATTAAATGACCCATAATTAAATCGGTCATAAGTAGTATCAAAATATAGAAATCCTTATACAAGATAACTTTGGTGACCTCAAGTCAAAAGATCACTTATACAATCATCACAATGAGAATTTCATAGACATTCAAGTAATGTTACAAATGGAATTTCTTATGTCGAGTTTGTTCAGTGAACTTATTCTCTAACAAGCACTCACACGTTTGTTTAAATATCTCTATATTTTAACCTACTAGATGGACTACTTCATTCATAAGGAAAAACATAAAATGTGTTAGTCTTTTTATGTTCTATTAATGTCCAGTTTTAATAAAACAATGACTAGGAACAATATAGAGATAATACATAAATGCAATATGATCTCATAATTATAATCTTATTATAATTTCATTTGCAATATACAATTATCCTATGAACTTTATCATATACATCTAATAATGTATAAGACAAAGATTCTTTTAAATAATTTGTCACTAAACTACAACCAAAGCGATTGCTTGTAGGGTATAAACTATCATTTTCGTGGTTTCGTTCTTGAAAAAAACCATTTAAATGTGAGCAATTTACAAGAACCCAAGCATGCCTTGGTAAAACAAAAATTGTACTTACGAAAAATCTACATGCGATGTTGATCTGACAATTTGCGTAGAACAATTTTTGGGTTAAAGTTTTTCCCCGTATATTATTTCATTCATCAGTATAATTTATATACAAAGGTACAACTAACTAAGGAAACACCTTCCTACATTATCTCCTAAAAACAAGGTAACATAATAGAATCGCAATCCATAACAACTATATACAATTTAGCATATCTACGAGATACTATCCTATAATATTCTCAATACCCCCCCCCCCTCAAGTTGGAGCATGAAGATAACAAATGCCCAACTTGCATAAGAGATGATCGTACTTTCATTTGCCAAGGGCCTTGGTAAAAATGTCTGCAAGTTGCCCAGTGGTTGGAGCATGAGTTGTACAGATAATGCCTGCGATAATCTCGTCTAGAACAAGATGACAGTCTACCTCAATGTGCTTCGTTTGTTCATGAAAAACATGATTTTGAGAGATATGGATAGCCGCCTTACTATCATAGTAAAGAGACATGGGAGCTTAGTGAGACACTCCCAGACTCGAAAGGAGCCATTTCAACCATTTTAGCTCACAAGTAGTATTAGCCATGGATCTATATTTTGCTTCTGTGGAAGAACGAGAAACAATGTGTTGTTTCTTCGTTTTCCAAGATATAGGAGAATTAACAAGAAAAACTAACCAACCAGTAAGAGAGCATCTGGTCCAAGGGCAACTAGCCCAATCTGCATCACACCATCCTTTCAACGCAAGATCACACAGTCTGTTAAGTGAGATACCTTGACCATGGTTGCCTCTTAAATACTGCACGACCCTTAATGCGGCCTCCCAATGACTTCACATGGTTGTTGCATAAATTGAGATAACACATGCGTACTATAGGATAGCTCGAGACGAGTGAAATATAAGTAGATAAGTTGGCCAACCAAGTGCCTATACGGTTCTTAGTCTTTCAACAAATTGCTCGTGGACAACGTCAACCGATGGTTTTGCACCATGGGGACACCCGCTGGTTTGGCACCTAACGAACCTGCTTCTGAAATAATGTCCAATACATATTTACGTTGACATAGGAAGAACCCACCGGGACCACGTGCAACCTCAATGCCCAAGAAGTATTTCAACACACCCAGATCCTTCATGTGAAAACATTCACTAAGATATTGCTTGAACTGTTGAATAACTGTTGGATTGTTCCTAGAAATGATGAGGTCATCAACGTAGACAAGATCATTGAGCTACGTCGTCCCTTTGTGCAATGTGAACAAGGTGTAGTTAGAATATGATTGTTGAAACTTATAATCTTTCAAGGCTGTAGACAATTTAGAAAACCAACACCTCGGAGCTTGTTTCAAACCATAGAGTGATTTCCACAACGGACATACTTTACCGTCACTTGAGGCCTTATATCTAGGAGGTAATTTCATATACACCTCCTCCTCGAGGTCTCCATGAAGGAAGGCATTATACATATCCATTTGATACACTTCCCAATTCATGGCGGCAGTTACAACAAGAAAGACCTGAACAATCACCATCTTTGCTACCGGAGCAAAGGTTTCCATGTAATCGATGCCCTCAACTTGATGATTGCTGAGAATCATAAGTCTTGCTTTAATCCGCTCCACTGTACCATCCAAGTTATACTTGATCTTGTAGACCCACTTACAACTAAGAGCCTTCTTGCCAATAGGAAGATCGTTGATGACCCAAGTTCCATTCTTTTTTAGAGCATCAACTTCATGTTGCATCGCATTTCTCTATCGAACATCTTTGACCGCTTTTTAATAATGTATGGGCTCTCGTTCCACAGTAATAGCTGCAAGAAAATCCTGATGGTGTGCAAAAAACTTATCACAATTCATAAAGTGTGCTATGGGATAGGGAGTACCTGAGGATTGCTGTGATGTGGGTATCTGCGGGGAAGGAATCAACTTCCGAATAGTGTGAGAGACATAATCAAGCAATCGAACCAGTGGTTCTCTTTTTCGTTGTCCTCGGCCCATTCTCTCTTCATCAAGATGTGCTTCACGATCATCTTGAGTGACCTGAGCAGGGACATTGTGTCCACCATCAGTAAACTCGATGCTGCCAGGTCCTAGTTCAAAGGGTCGAGTAACAGTGGCCCCCTTTAAGTCCATATCTTCATCATCCCGAAAACACCATCACCTATAATCGCACAAGTTGGGTCATCCATGGCCTGACCCAAGGATGATGCAAAAGGGTACACATCCTCCGAAAAAAAACACATCCCGTGACATAAAAAATTCGTGTGTCTCTAGATCGTACACCCGCCATCCCTTCTTCCCATATGGATAGCCAACAAAAACACACTGTCAGCTCCTACTATCAAACTTATCCCCAAACTTTCCTTTTGTGTGAGTATAACATAAGGACCCAAAGACTCGTATGTGTTTCAATGGAGGATCATGCCCAAATAAAATCGAATAGGGGGCTTTTCCATTTAAAATGGAGGAAGGAGTTCTGTTGATCAAGTACCCTGCAGTTAAGACACACTCACCCTAAAAAGTGGTTGGAAGATTCCCTTAGACCCGCAAAGCTCTAGCCACGTTTAATATGTGACGATGTTTCCTTTCAACCCTCTCATTTTGTTGTGGGATCCTCGTACAAGAAGTTTGAAAAAACATGCCATGTTTAAGAAAGTAGTTTTGCATACACGTAAATTTAGTCCCATTATCGCTTTTAACAACTTTCACTTGTTTACTAAATTGATGCTTAACCATTGCGAAAAACCTTATGAAAGTTTCAAACACTTCCTTCTTATCAACAAGCAAAAAGATCCACACAGCACGAGAAAAATCATCTACTATAGTTAAGAAATACGAAGCACTACCAGAAGAAAATGTGCGATATGGACCCCACAAATTGCAATGAATTAATTCAAAAATATCAGAAGCTTTATGAGTAATAATAGGAAATTTGTCCCTAGTATACTTTGCTCATTGACAAATATCACAAAGCTTATTCAAATCACCATTTTTCTCTTTTCTAAAATTGACTCCAAGAACTAACTTTGTTGCTTGGAACGATGGATGACCCCGACGTCTATGCCATAGATCAAGAGATGCACCATCTTCAATTGCCAGAGCTTGAATGCGCAGTATGCCTCGAAAATAGTAGAGTCCTTCCCGTCGTTCACCCGCACCAATTAGCATCCTCGAAATGTGGTCTTGTATAATAGCAATTTGTTAGTGAATTGGACAATACAATCACAATGATCAACTAATTGAGATACGAATATTAAATTGCAGGTCAATCCAGGGACATAAAGAACATTTTCTAGGACCAAATTCCTGTCAAGATAATTTTTCCTTCCTTGTTACCCATTGCATTGCTTCTGTCCAGTAGTCCCATGGGACATTATGGTATGTCCTATAAATCACATAAGCCAAGAAAACTACTTGTCATATGGGTAGATGGCCCCGTGTCAATGATCCAACACGCATCCTTACCAGTTAGTTTTTCGGGTGGACGCAAGCTTCGATTGAGCACTTGCAACAAAATCTGCCACTGCTCCATGCTTAGGCCAGGAACTGTGGCAACTTCAGTTTTTGGTGCACTCGACGATGGCTTAGTAGCAGGAGCCTAAATAGCATTAACATGTTGCTAACCTCGACCACGATCTGCACCGTTACTTCCCCCTTTCCCAGCTCCTCTGCCACGGCCTCCGCTCTTGAAGTCACCATGAGGACGATCCCCCCACCATTCCAGGTATCCAATTAAAGTGAAACATCTATCAATCTCATGTCCTGTTCATTTAAAATGAGTGCATACGAGATTGGACTTGTCCTTCACATTGTTGTAGGTGCGGACTGCCAAAGCCATAGTTTCACCTCGTTCGTCCTTACCACGAGCGATCATTCGCACTCGTTCCTCCTGAATAAGAAGTGAGTATACTTTGTTCAAGTTGGGCAGTGGGTCTTATGCCAAACCATTGGATCGAACTATGCCGCACACCATCTCATCAAGTCCCATGAGAAAAAGGTGCAGTTTTTCATCCTCCTGTTTTTCCTCTAAAACTGATCTGAGATCACACGTGCACTTCTTGCACTTGTAAGTAGGAAGTTGGTCGAAGTTAGCCAACTCATCCCACAACTGTTTCAGTCTTCCATAATAGTTGACGATGGTCATCCCTCTCTATTTACATTCTACCAGATCAGATTTCAGTTGTTGAATTTGAGGTCCGTTAACAACCTTAAAACGTTCTTGAATGTCGTTCCACAAATCCTGGGCTACCTCCATATGAGAAATCATGGAGCATAATTTTGGTTCAATTGTATTTCATGTCCAGGACACCAATAATGAGTTAATGGTCCACTAGTCTTTATGCTCGGGCGACTTGACGTCGAGTTCTTTGATTGATCCATCGACAAATCTGAATTTCTTCCTTGCACGTAAGGCAATCCTGAATGAGCGAGCCCATTCATCATAATTATCCCCCCTCAATTGCACCTGAGTGATTGAGACTCCAGGATTATCAAGCGATATGATGTACGTATGGAGATATGGTTCTACGAGGTGGATTCCCATCACCTGTAGATGTTTCGCCGGTCATGAGTTTTCAGCTATGGTGTTTTTGGGTTAAGCTCTGATACCATGACAATTTGCGCAGAATAGTTTTTGGGTTAAAGTTTTTCCCCGTATCTTCTTTCATTCATCAGTATAATTTATGTACAAAGGTACAACTAACTAAGGAAACACCTTCGTACATTACCTCTTAAAAACATGGTAACATAATAGAATCGCAATCCATAACAACTATATATAATTCAGCATATCTATGAGATACTATCCTATAATATTCTCAATATGATCAAAGGATATTGCACAACAAATAAATTTGGTCAATTCCAAAAACGTTTAAACAACTTAATGAAACTTAATTAATTAGTTTAATTAAATATAACGTATATAAGTGTTAAGGGGTATTTTTTATTATGTAGTAAATCAGTAACGTTAAAAAAATATTAGCATCGGGTTAGAATTGAAAAAAATAAAAAATTTAACCATTTAGTTGTCACTTTTTTAAAGTTCAGGCTATAATTATAAAATTAAGTTTAGTTTAATTTGTTTTTGTAATTACTTCCTTTTTTTCCCCCCTTTTTGGTGTGAACAGTTCACATGAATATTTTGCCTTCTTTTATTTTGAATAAAGGTTAGGAAATATACACCATAATTAGAGTATGCATAACTAAAGCAAGCATGCGAGAAAATACCTAAGTGAGCTCGGCCTGCTTAACGCGTAGCCTAGGTTTAAACGTCAATATCACACAGAGACTAAAGAGAGTGATAAATCTTATGGACATGGGCCTCCGGGACTTTGCATGTGCCTAGATCAGTATAAATAGACGTGCTGATTTGGGCATTGCTCAATAAAAACAAAATATTATAGGGAGAGTTTGGGAGTGATTTAGTCTAAGGGAGTGGTTTAGTCTAAGTGCAGCAAAATGAATCGATGAGGCCAATATCATTGTAAAATTTTTATAATACGCTTAAGCCAAAGCATATTATTTGTCATCTTACTTTGTGTAATTATTACTTTAATATTATAGGGAGAGTTTGGGAGTGACTTAGTCTAAGTGCAGCAAAACGAATCGATGAGGCCAAATATCATTGTAAAATTTTTATAATTTACTTAAGCCAACGCATATTATTTGTCATCTTACTTTGTGTAATTATTACTTTATTATTCAACTTGTTACTCTTCATCTCACTAGCTACTCGCGGGAACCGAACATCCTAAGCCCTTTTAAGGATTGAAAAGATTATTTTTTTGTTGAATTTCTGTTGCCAAATAATCAGCAGTCTTTCAGTCTTTGTCCAAACTCTTATTCGGTTATTCCACTCCCAACCTCCAAGCTATGGTTAGCTTCTCATAGTCACAACTTCCTATGCTCTATCTCTATAACTAACGTAACGCCCAAAGTTGGTAGGACATTGAATTCCTCACCCTCCTCTACAATGACCAGCTAGCTAATCCTGTCTCTCTCCTTCGCTATCCCTTTTTTGATACTAGTGCTTAGACTGACAGCAATGTGTTTCAAGTTATTCTGACTGTGACACGTTTCTGATGAAGTTAACTTGCCATTAGCGGAGTTCTGTGAGCAAATTGAGGAGTTGAAGAATAACAGAAAAGGGTATTGAAGGACAAGATGTTCAGATTGCAAAGAGGGAATAATATATCACTTGAGTCGAATGAGAGAATTGACTTCAAGCTCTCTAACTTCAAGGCACTTCAGGTAGCTCCATCCTTCTATAACAACCACTGAACCGGTGGAGAAGTTTCTTCTGTGACTTGTAAAGTACGGAGACAATGTGTAATTAATGTTTGTATTTTAACAGGTGCCAAGAGGATGGGACGAGTTGTTTGTATCTGTAATCTCTGTAGAGACCAGGAAAGCTGTTGCCAAGTTGAATAAAGTAGCTGTCCACAATGGTAAATGCCAGTGGAGTGCGGCAGTGTCTCAGTCCATACGTCTTCAGCCAGGCGAGGCCTCTCAGGAGCTTCAAGATTGCCTTTTCAGGCTTGTTGTTGCCCAGGTACTTCATTTTTCCGTAGCTTTTGATTGTTGCTTGGAGATTAATCTAGCTAAACCTCCTCTTATAGCTGGTTATTATATTCAACATTCGTGTAGATAGCTCTTTGTCATTACTAGAAGCAACGGCTCTGAACAAATTTTATGCCTGCAGGGCTCAGCTAGATCTGGTATTCTTGGAGAGGTTACTATCAATATTGTGAGCTATATGAGTTCAAATGCTTCTGTTCCAGTTTCATTGCCCCTGAAGAGATGCAATCATGGCACTATTTTACAAGTGAGTTTATGCTGCCTATGTTTCTGCCCATTCTGACTTCTACTTCCTATCTCAAGTAGGTATTCGAAATTGATGACAAAGCCAAGATTGCTAGCAACTGCTAAGCTCTTTCAATATTGTTCGGCATGCATAGTAAGCTGCTTAAGGTCCTTAAATAAAAACATCAAATATTGTATTAATTTGAAGTAAGGAAATTGTTCGGTGGAGAGGTTCTCCTTCTGTTACCAGTTGACATCATCAGATAGTTGGGCTGAAATAAGGAGTTATCAGGACAAGCTAAAGTAACTAAATCAGAAAATTTGACACTTCTGATGAGTGACATGATTGCTTCCTTTTCTCAAATAAAGGAAGAGAGTTGTTTCGACTGATAAGGATACTAATATTTTGAATCTCTGAATTCTCTGTACGCCAAGTTGAAGCTACTGTAGAGATTAGTCAGGCATGTTCCTAGGACGTCGGATAACAGATTGGCTGCATTACCAAAATATTTCCAACTTAGAGCACAGTAATCTTATTATAGCTCCGGTTCTGATATTTGGTCTGGCTGTCTCTGAATTGCAGTTCAAGATTGAATGTCTTACACCAAGAACAGAAGTCAGGTTTCGTTTTTTACCAATTTCAGTTTGCAATCTTCAAGCCTTAAAAAATTTTCATTTCTCCGTAATAATAATCTATCGCATACTATTTTCAGTGATGACGAACCAAAGTTGACAATTTCCAAAGAAGAAACAAACAAAATCTCACATGATAAATCAGAATTGTCTGATGGTACATTGACAAAGAGTGCAGTTCCCTATTCCAGCGAAGATGTTATGTCCAATACGAATCACGAAGTTATCCACAGGGTTTGTTCATTTTTCCTTTCACAGTATCTTAGCTGAGCTTAAATATAATCATGTCATTTTCATCTTGTTTCCACATAGCTGTCTTTGCAATGATAATCTAGTCTTGGTTTGGTGCAGTTGCAATGTTGCTACAGTCAAAGCCTGGCATTGGTCTGATAGTGGTTAAAGTATGGATCTTTGGTATCTCTAGTTTAAAAAATTAAAAGGAGACAAAATGGAAAAGTAACTTCCAGAATGTCACTAGACCAGTTAACATTAATTTGTTGAATGTTCTACCTGGTGTTAAACTACCCTTGATAATTTGTGTGCCAATATTTGCCAATTTGATGCCAGTGTATATATCAGAATGCTTAGTGAGTGCTTAGATTGCTTTCATTCGATGACAAATTTGTGTCAAAAACCGATCAAAGTATGCACTTCTTTGCTGCATTTTGTCTATTTGCTAAATACTGCCACCTTTGGTCCACGGATATCGCCAAATATTATAGTTTTCCTTTTCAGGCCACTGATATATGCTTGATCATATCTGCAGAGAAGTTCCTTTAGCTCAGGTTCAAATCGGAGCTATGGTTCAGCTCGGTGTTCAACAGGAAAAGAAAATTTCTTTCGTATAAGTAACACTACTAGTAATGGCCATGACATGAGCGGAAGACAAGACTTGCATATCCTGCAGAACGTTGCAGCTAGAGGCCGCTACGGGAAAAGCCCTTCTCCATCAAGTCGTTCATCATTTAGCTCACGAACAACACATTCAGATGACATTTCTCAGGATGATCCTCAAGAGTATCCAGCATCTTCTTCTAGAACTTCCTCTTCTTCCCAAAACATGCTTGAAGCTGCAGAAGATGCTATCGAAGGCCTTCAAGAAGAAGCTAAGATGTGGGAAAGGAATGCAGCAAAACTGATGCTTGATTTGGACTTACTGAGAAAGGAACACTCAGAACAGTCCAAAGTTCATGCTAATCTAGAAATGGAGCTATCAGCGGCATGTGCAGAAAGGGACGGATTGCAAAATGAAGTTGAAAAACTGAAATTGCTGTTAGAGAAATTAACAGTGAAATCAGTTGCCGCGGAGGATTCAACATTCCAAGATGAAGGTGTAGTTCATCTGACAAATGAACTGGCAAATGATAATAAGTTTCTGAAAGAATCCAATGCTAATCTCTGTCTGCAGCTGAAGAGGAGCCAAGATTCAAATGTTGAACTTGTTTCTGTGCTTCAGGAGCTTGAAGAAATTGTTGAAAAGCAGAAAGTTGAGATAGAGAACCTTTCTGAGCTACAGTCAAAGAATTGTGATCTGCAAGAGTCAGAAAAGAATTTGCAAGCTAAAGAGCAGTCATTGGAACAGGCCTTGAAAGACAGTAACCAAAAAGGCGATGGAGATCTGAACAACCGGAATCTTGCTGTTAAGAAAGAATACCAGCGAAAGCTATCTGCCAAAAAGAAGGAAATAATTCAGTCGAAAGCAAAGCTATCCGAATCTCGGCAGATAAATCCTGATTCCGTAGAAGTGGGACCAACAAATGAAATACATAGGGATCTGATTAACGAAATTGAATCTCTGAAATTCAAACTGCTGGAACTAGAAAGCGAATGTCAGGAGCTAACAGATGAAAATTTGCTTCTCAAACTTGAGGCAACCAATACCAGTTCCATGGACGCAGGTATATATTTGGAAAGTTCCATGTCTGACGTACGCAGTCATGACGCTGAAACACACAATCTTGAAGAGAAGTTGAAGAAGAAATTACTCAGGGAGTTTATGGAAGAGCATCATCTTTCAGTTGAAAAATTTGAGAGTGAGAAGTTGAACTTTGAAATGGAAGTTACGGAACTGAGAAAGGAACTGAAGGAAAGCAAGGAACAGATCGAAAACCTTAAGGCTGGGCTGTTGTTGAAAGAAGAAGAGATTGGGAGCCTTCAAAGGTATCAAACGGAAGTTGAATCCAAGCTTTCAGTCCTTCAGAAAGAAAAGGACCAGCTTGAAGAAAACATCGTCATTGTCACAAGAGAAAGCGACATTGCTACAAGATGCCTAAATGATTTGCAAAATGATTTAACGCTGCTCAGCAGCAGTTTCGATTCTCATGTTTCTGCCAACAAATATCTTCAGAAGAAATCAACAGAGTTGGAGAATGGAAAACATGAAATGGAGAATCAGTTATCGAAACTAAGGGAGGAGAATGAGGAGCTGTCAGCTTGCATTTCTCGCTCTGAAACTCAATTGAGGTTCCTGACAGATGAGAAAGAGTCGACTTCCCTTAAAATAGAGCAGTCCCGGTCTCATGTTGGGACTCTTGAAGCTGAGATAGCAAGATTGAGGAATGATATGGAGACTGAAGAGACAGATCACGAAGAGAAGCTTCAAGAAATGCAGGATCAATTGTCAGAAGCTCACGATGAACTTGAACATCTGAGAAAAGCAGAAGCAAAGTTGCAAAGCACAGTGGAAAGTCTAAGGGAGGAATGCAGCTCACTTCAACAATCAAATGGAGGGTTGAAAAGGCAAAACATGGAGTTGCAGGAAAATTATACTCACTTAGAGACAAAACTGAGAGAGTCGGAGAGAAATTTGGTCGAGTACTCTGATAGAATTAAGAATTTAGATGAAAAGATCTCTTCACTTTTGGAAGACGGTGCCTCCAAAGAGAAAAGCTTAACTTCTCAAATGGACTTCCTTTGTGAGGAATTGGAAAACCATAACAAGAAGCATAGCTTATTGAACCAGAAGTATCTGGAGAAGTTGGCAGAAAATGAGGGCCTTGGACGAGAAGCGAGGGAACTCAAGTTGCAGCTTTCAACAACTAAAAATGAGAAAGAACAAATAGCTTCTGATGCTAGGCATGAAGTATCTGATTTACGTGCAAACATAGCTAAGCTAGAATCAGATCTCAATACCGCACAGGTGGAATCTGAGGTTCAGATTCGAAGCTTGATGGATGAGCTGGATGCTTTGAAGCAAAACCAAGAAACTTTGAAGGCTGAAAATGATAAAATGGTGAAGCTGTTGGAGAGCCACAAATCACACGAGGAAAAATTTAAGACCTTACTTAATGATCTTGAACTAAAACTTACAGTATCAGAGTATGAAAGGCAACAAGTCATGGACAAGTTTACGAATTTGAAGGTTCAGTCAATGGAAATAGGAACACTTCAGGATGAAGTAGTATCTTTGAAAAATGAGCATAATACCACCAAATTTGAGAAACAGAAACTTGAAACTTCATTGCGGTTAGTGTCTGAAGAATGTGAAGAATTGAAGGTGGAAAAAGATTCATTTCTTGGGATGATTGCTACCTTGAAGCAGGCTGTGTTCGAACTAGAGGGCTTTAAAGAGAACAGGATTTCTATAGAGAAAGAGCTTCTGCGGATGGAGACTGAAATAATGGCAAAAGAGGCATTGATTGAGCAGAATACAGAGCTCAAAAAAGAGATCAGCCAGATAATGAGAACGAATAAACAGTTTCATCGACAGATAAAACAACTCGAGGATGAGAAAAGTGAATCTAAAAGAAAAGCTCAATCCCTTGAGGAGGAACTAAAAATGATGAAAGAAAAGAAACAGAACGGGAGGCAGCTAATTGCTTTCGATTCATTTAAAAGTCTACAGCAGAAAGACGTATGGCATCAGTTTCTCTTTCTCTTGTTAAATTTGACATTCAGGCATATCTACTACAATTTTCTTTTACAACTTTGTCTGGTTCTAATTGCAGGAAGAAAGATCTTTTCTCACTGAACTTACTCTTTTTGCCTTTCCTGAAACAGTGTGACAATGGATATACAGATGACCATTATCATGAAAGCCATGCTGTTGATGTGGATCCAGCAGCAAAAATTCGTATCCTCCAAGATGAACTGGCTAAGGCGATGCAATCGAATAAGCTGTACAAGGCTAAGCTTAAAAGGTGAGTATGAGAGGAAACATAACTTCGCTTAAACAACATCCAGTAGCTTCATCTTAATCTTAAGAGGCCTAGTCTATTTCCAGAATAGAAGATACTTGAATCCATCTACTCAAATTACTGTCTCATTCATTGATTAGATGATGGATATTAGACATTCCACCTACAGATTTAAACCATTTTCCACTGCTAAAAATCTCTAGTTACAATATTTGTAGTTCTCTTAATAAATTTCTACCTGCTATACAGGTTAACCTTTGAGGGCCATAAAGTCCACACAGGATCTTCAAGGAAATCAGTAGGTGAAATTGAAGCCAACCCAGAAGAAAGATATGAACGCGCTAAATCGTCACTGGAAAAAGAGTTGAGAGAAATTCAGGACCGCTATTTACATATGAGCCTCAAATATGCTGAGGTAGAAGCACAGCGCGAGGAACTTGTGATGAAGCTTAAAGCAGCTCATACCATAAAGAGGTCATTTTAAGGAAACATGAGGGTTTCCAATTTATGATTTCCTTGAATCCTTCCAATTCGCCAATACTGAAAAGTTTATCGTTCTTTTGTCTTGGTGTTAAAACTTGGAAGCCATTTCTGATCAATTTACCAAATATGAATACGATTTCTTAGTCAATAGACTCACCTACAGCAACTGCTTTAATTACAGGTTCAAGTAAGCACATCCAAGAACCTTGTCAATGGACTCTGTAGTGCACCTTCTGTTGCAGTTGGAAGAGAAATACTTAATAAAGCACGTGCAGAAAAATGTTTTGGCATCAAAATAATATTCTTGGTCCACTTTCCTAGATGCCCATATATGTTGCATCCCACTTCATCATCACATTTTCCTACTCTTGTCCGCTTCTTGTACAAGAATCCAGTAACTGATATTGCAGGTTTCTCTAGAGTTGGATTTTTTATTCTGATTTTTCAATTTAAAATTTTTATTTCAGTACATAAATCTTCTTATATTTTATCAAGTAAATTAATGATAAATATATCCCTTCAAACTCTTCACTTATACTTAATAATTGAAGTTCCATTATAGTAAATACATGTCGAAGCTTTTAAACTAGCAGGATTGAAATTTGAAAGATGGACATCAGAAACAATGAACAACAGTATCTTTTCCAATTTATAAATGTCTCAAATACGATATTGGGAACATTGCGTCTGTTCCTTTCTATTCATTTTATGTTAGATGCTATCCAAGTTTAATCCAATCTAGGTGATTCAACTTTGCCATTTTCATCTGCAATCTGTAATGAAAATTTATTAACAAGCTGATGTTTGCATCCGATGACTCTCTCCAAAAGGCGTTACGCAATCAAGAAGGATTATTAAACTCTCCCATTTGGGGGTATAAAAGATGATACCGCTGTTGTCACCAAGAAACATGAAATCTCACTCAGACTGGAAAAAGATATCAAAAGAACATTAAAGAAAAGGCATACCTTATATTGAATAAGAGGCAACCTTTGGAGATGGTGTATGGTTGTGTACATGACAGCAGTGTATCCTGACGCATCAAGATCTAATGGCCGACGACCAAACCAGAATGGGCCACTTAAGATCTTATCGCTTCCCATCAATACAGGTGCTATCAGCGAGTTGTTTTTTCCTGTGGATACATGCCACTTTGTTGAACAACATTTCATCTTCATGTAGGCCATGTTGACTAAGACCTGAAGAATCAAGGGACAGCATCAGATAACAACATTTAACTTACGATTTTCTTTTCTCTATAATTCCACTAATTTACTTCTGTCCAAAGAATGCTAAGTCGTAGTATGCGTCCCATAGGTTAAGAAACCACTGAAAGTACTATTCTCTAAAGAGTAAAAACTATCTTCTGCGGCCACGAAAACACGAAGAAGAATAGATGGGAATCAAAGATAGGTGAAAGGAAAATTGCAAGAAAAAATAAAAAGGAGGTGCCAATGGCATATCCTGGGAAGATGCCAGACAACCAACCTCCATGTCCCTCTTTCCTACTTTTCTCTTTGGTTCCTTTGAACCAAAAAGTGACAACACACTTCTACTTAAGTCATCTCACCCTTTTATTGCTCTTATGACTCTGATAAAGAACCAACCCTATAACAACCAACTACTAGCTTCTTGTACAAACCCTCTTAGAACTGCACCATCCCAACATGGGATGATGCTTTTGCTCATTCTCAGGCCACCCCTGACAATATTCCCATCCATTAAAGTGATGGGGGTGGTCACTTCATGTTACTTGGTGTTGGTGTAGATTGTTATATCTGTTTATGCAATTCTCCGGAATTGTGGAAACAATGGAGATTGTCGGATCTGAATCGCCCTCTTAAAGGGCGGCGGTTTCTCTTATAGGGCAACTTCGATCCTTTGGCATTTACCAGTTCCCTCTGAGTTTCTCTTTCCTCCATCTCATTTGAGCTTGGAGGAAACATTCTCCAGGGCAAGTTAAGACATGTTATGCTTTCCTTTCATTTATGTCCTTTCTTATGTAATTTTCGTGTGATTAGTGCCTGTGTCTCTGGTACTTAAATAAACGTGTATGTTGATGGAGCCCATAGGCCTCTGGCCAAGGCTTGTTAATGAAGTCGTCTGTTAACGTGTATTTGCTTGGTTTATAAGCTTTCTAACTGCTACCTGCGTGCAAGCGTGCGTGTCTGTCTGCCGGCCTGCCATGATTGTACTGTATATCTTGGTACATTTTATCCATGAGAAAGATGTATGCTTCAAACTTCAAATCAAAATGACCCCAACAACTTGTCACTACCACCAACAGAAACTCTCCAATTTTTCTTCCACATATATTTAATTCACTCTCTGGTAAAAATGAAAGACACGAGGGGAACAAAGGTGACAAAAGATGTCATGTAAAGTCCTAATATGAAACTCATTAAAGATATTAAGACGTTATAGTGCATGTTTTGTCAAGTGTAAATGGTACATGCTGCACGCTAAGTAGGGAATAGAAGCAAAATTATGAACATGATAATCAATCTGCCGCTTGTCCACGTCGATTTGATTGCATCAAACACCATACGTCAGACATAGACTGGGAAGGAAACAAGAATTTCAATTTGATTGCATCATCAGTTGACCTATATCTGACATCCAATTTTCATGTATAGGCTGCTGCTTAATTTATATTTTCTAATACATCTGCCGCCTACCATATTATAATTGAGCTAACGCAAGCAAGCAAACCTTAGTAAAGCACAGTCTAGTGTATTTCCTCAATCTATTGAAGTAGAACTGTGAATATCATTGAAGACTGAAGTATATTGCTGTCCTGGCTTTCAGGTTAACTGCATCTTCCACTCCTGACTATTTTCAGACCTCACAACGCTAACGATGTCTGGCAATCTTAGCTAGTTCAAACAGCAATTTCAGACACCCCATTTGAACATGTTTCTTTAGCACTAATGAATCCGATCATAGTACCTGAAACCTACGCCTTTAAAAGTTTTTAAAAAATTCTTGAATTATTAGATTATGGTCTTTTGGACTGAAAAAGAGAGAGCATCTGACTGCTTCTATA
Organism: Erythroxylum suave; assembly: GCA_027563595.1. Classification (NCBI taxonomy): domain Eukaryota; kingdom Viridiplantae; phylum Streptophyta; class Magnoliopsida; order Malpighiales; family Erythroxylaceae; genus Erythroxylum; species Erythroxylum suave. The sequence continues at coordinate 35,108,188 of JAOSBN010000004.1, read as the reverse complement.
AATGAAACTACTCATTAAGTCACCGTCTCTCTCTATTCCTTCTCTTTTTCTCTCTTCTTGTGAATTCTTTCTACTAGGTGAATCAGTTGAGACGTCTTCTCAAAAAAAGGTTCCGTTGCTTTTCCAGTATGGTCTTCTGCAGGAGAAGAAGTGCGTCCACCGAATAGTCAAGCCCAGAACTGTCTTGTTCCATGTCTTTGAATGTCTTAAAGCATGCTGCTTGTGTGGATGAAACGGTATCCACATGTTCTTCAAGTGCCTTAACAGACTGATCTATTTTGTTGCATGGTGGGAAACTGGGGCCATAACTTGATGGCTTTCTGGAAACTATCACTCTCTTCATTTTAGATATTAGGTAGTAAATTAGCCGTTGATCATTTACATTAGAGAGCTTATTCTGCGAGATCAGAACAATATTAGCAGGAGGAACTCAAGAGCCTCTTTCACTTCGCTAAGTCAAATAACTGCAGATGCGGCCATCATATGGCTTCTTTTTGAGTACGCGGTAATATCATCACAAGCCATCAACAGATTGGCTTCACGAAGTTTCTCCAAACTCCTTCCACTGCACTCAAGCCACTGATTGATTGTTTATGTTAGTCTTCCAAGATAGCTTCCAGGTGGAGAAGAAACAAATTCAAAGACAGAAATAAAACAAAAGAATGAGGAAGGAAGACAAGTGACCGTGAATAAAAGTGAAGGGTGAGACAGCTTGCAAGTTGCAGGCCAAAGAATCATATAAACGCATTTTGACAATCTGACTATAATAAGAACATCAAATCCAGATGCTAACCCGCAACCTGAAAGACTTATTATAATTGGTGGGTTCTTTTGAAAGAATAAATTGCTGGTGATATTGTAAATTTAGAACTGAAAAACAGCCTAGCACATGGAGTAATCATCCCATATACTGACCCGACTTAATGCATCTTCACTGTAATATCCATACGAGATTCAAAGAAGAGCGCGACGAGAGAGAACAAAATCATGAAAAGATCCAAAATTAATTCAAATCTGATTTCAGAGATTTAGGGTTTAAATGAAGAGAAAGAGTTGTGACAGACAAAAAGATTATGATAAAAAAAAACTCAATTAATTTAAATTTGTGAATTTAAGGTTTTGGAAATTCTAAATCTCTTAATTAATCTGAATTTTTTATTTAAGGATCTATATTAATAACTTAAGTGATTAATGTATGCCTTTAACTTTAAAAAATTTAAATCAACAAAAATAATAAAACCTTGACAATTTCATCAACTTAAGAGTTATTTTAAATGATTCTCTAAATATTGAGATACTATTTTTATATTATCAAATATATATAATTTAATGCAAATATTAACAACTAAAAGGTACCTTCAACTAAAATATATAATATTATCATCATCAATACTCAAGTGAAATTCCACTGAGACGTGGGTCTTAAGAGATTCGGTAATATGCAGACTTACTCTTACTTAATAAAAACTAAAACATATAATATATAACATGTAATTTTTTTAAAATGATAAAATGTGAGAAAATCACAAAAAGAAATTGAAAGGAAGCCAAAAGCTTCGATTTAATATGTGAAAAGGTGGAAAAAATGTAAATAATTTAGTCATGTTAATTATATATGACGATCATATGATTTTGTAATCAAAATCTTTTATTACGGTTATAGCCTTCAATGTAGATGGAAAGAATATATTATTTTTTATTTTTTCTTTCATGTTTATTGTTTTTATCTATTGAATTTAATTTTAGTATTTTTATTTTTTGTCATAAATCTCTAATGATCAAATAAAAGAAAGATAATTACTTATCATCTTTAATGGTAAGATTTAATTTTAAAATTTTAATTAAAATAAGATATTTTCAATGTTTTGGTTATAATATGACGGAACTAAACGAGAAAGAACATTGCTTTGAACATTCTAATTCTTACAAAGAAAAACTTGTTTTGGAAACAAACGAGACAATTGTATTTGTCTTGTTAGGGAATTGATTTTATTGAAATCTACGTAAGTATTCAAAGTAGATTTCATTAATAGTTTTTATTTTTTAAAGTGTTATCACTGGCCAACCAAAATTCCGTACGTGTGCTTGACAGAGATTCGCGATTGTTGACTGATGGCGGATGTGAATGGTCGTCATTAGTGAGATGCTATTAATACGGGATTAAATCATCTGTACAGTGTACACACTTATTTTTTTTCTCTCTCTTATTTATTATTTATTAATAAATAATTTCTAAAAATTAAGTTTAAAAAATTTTTATTAGATACATTTAAAATATTTATAAGAATTTGAAATTTTTTCAAAATTAATTGAATTTGATTACGAGTGCAAGTCATTTAAATCCTAATTATTTGAGCGGTGAGGGGCTGGCTGCACGAATCATTAATGATGACTGCTTTGGGTGGCAGGTGGCTAGCATACGGTCGCAAGTGGTGGCACGGACAATATCGCCGGTGTGATCTTCACTGTCGTTTTGTCACCGGTGAGCATTGGTAGTGGTTAAAAAAAAAGAAAATTTTTAAAGTTTGAAGACAGCTTTGTCTTTAACCTAATCTAAGCCTAGAATAAGCCTTGTTTGCGACGAGCTTAACTTAATCCAAGTTTTATTTATTTAAATGTAGAATAATTGTTGTTTGATAACTAATGTAGTTTGATTTTACTTTCCTTTTTCTGTTTTGATTTTTTTATTTTTATTAAAATATAAACTATTTTATTAAGATTTGTAATAAAAAATTGAAAAGAAAAACATATTTATTTGAGATTTGTAACAAAAAATTAAAAATATTTAGTTTTATTATCTTTTTTAATTATACTATTACATGCTAATATTAAATTTTAATGCATCAAATTATATTGTTAAACTAATTAATTCACTTTCTGGTTAGAAATAAAATGTATTAATATTTATATAATTAAAGAAATTTCAGGTCAATTTTATACGATAAAATTTTATAAAATGTAAGAATTACATTAAGTCATTCTAATTAACAAAAGGTGTTCATTATACTATAATGCTTCAAAATATAATAATAATAATGATAATATCACTTACAAAAAAAATCAATTAGAACTAATATAATCATTTTACATTTGTCTAATAATTTTATCTTACTTTCGAGACATACTTTGAAGTTGTGTGAAGAGTAATATTATATTATACTTTGGAACTTACAGCTTCATTTAAACTTTTTCTACTTTGTTCTTCATTTTCAACACCACTGTCAAATAATTCATTATTTTGTTCATGCATTTTGCTATAATTATGTATAATACATGTAATAACGATGTATTTTTATTTTTTATATCATAAGTTGGCATGAGAATCTTACTTTTAGAATGTCAAATATCTTTAATAATATTTCTTAACGAAGAATGTTTGTAGTTCAACTGTGGACTTGGAGATCATCTTTTTCCTCTATAATCTTGCAAATTATATCTCTCACCTCAATATGGTGAAAGAAATTTATACATATTGCTATAGCCTAAATCAACCAAACAAAACTAAACTGACATATAAAGAACATAATATTAACAAAAAGCTATTAAATAGTTATTTTAATTACCATGTTTAGTTAAAAATAATGTAATAACTTATGATACATAGGAAATTGGTTCATTTAATTTGTTACTATTTTTGAAAGAACTCGAAAGTGATTTGCCGTATCTTCCTATCCATTTATCACATATGTGAATTACATATCAAATGAGCAATAACACGTAACATTCTGAGATGGATCAGTTCTTTAACCCCTATATGATATTTGTTCATTAGTTGGAACATGTGCATTAATATGTTTACTATGTATTGCTCCTATACAATCTTAAAAAATAAAATTAGACTATTAAAATAATTATTAATTATGAGGACATAATGAAAATAGTAATTAAGTATATGAATATAACTAAAAATATAAAAAAGATTTTGAATTATTTGAATCTCAAGAGGTGTATTGATAAAGGATAGTGGGGTAATGACTCTTTGTAAAATGATTACCTGTATATAAGACTTTGTGAAAATATTTCGAAATTTTCCAGATTGAATATTGAAAGCACTTTGCATTGATTCCAGTTGTCTTACTATGTAATATAATCATCAAGAAAATTGCTACTTATTCCTTCACAATCAAATGACTTATTGGCTTTAAGCCTCCTAAACTCTTTAACTCATCATATAAGCTTAAGAAGATTGTCTTACTTATTCTTAAGTTCTTATGAATCCTTGTATAATTCTTATTAAGAAGTTTCAATAACCAATCATGTCTTGATAGAGTAGAAGTTCTACATGGTTGCCTTTGTAAATGAAAATATTTGTTCTCTTCTCTAACTAGAGGAATAATAACTACCTTCATTATTTCATCATCGGAATCTAATTTGAAATCTGATAAAGAAACCATATATCTATAATACCATCATTATATAATTAATAAAAAATTTAAAGATAAATGCTAAAATAACTATAAAACATGATGACATTTAACTTGAATTTAAGAAGTTTATATTAAGCTTTTAGTCAAAAAGGTCATATCAAATATTCAAATAAAATATACATTTTGAATGTTCAAACCATGGAACAGTTCTTAATATAAAAGTATCTAATCTAATAAGACTTTAATATGCAATAATATTTAAATATAACTAAAGAAATATAATCCAATTCAGCTTCCTTACACATGTCAACTTCATAAAAAACTTTCTATAAACCCTTCACTACTTTTCAATATTACACACAGTCAATACCTAATTTATTTAAGGAATTCAAACATTCCCTTATTATATTAGTCTTGTGATTAATTGACAAAGTTCCAAATCCATTCTGTATAATGGATGATTTTTGTAGCAATTTTTTCTTTCCTTTCTATTGTTCACCAATTATAATTAAGACCTTTTTTAAATTATTAGAGTGCATCTTCTTTTCCTTCTTCTTCTTAGGAGA
>JAOSBN010000004.1:35083549-35103155 GCA_027563595.1 Erythroxylum suave | reverse complement strand
TATTGTTCACCAATTATAATTAAGACCTTTTTTAAATTATTAGAGTGCATCTTCTTTTCCTTCTTCTTCTTAGGAGATTTCTTTTTTTTTAGAATGAGAACTTGTAACTTGATCTCCTTTTCTGTTATATTAACAATATTCATCAAAATCAATTATAGATTCCTCTTTTATACTATTCGATGGAGATTTAGTCGATGGATATGCATGCAAACAGTTAGAGTAGTATCTCCAAAAATATGACACAAGTTTGAAAGTTCTTTGCTTCCTTTTTTCTCAAATGTGTAAGCCATTTTATGTACTTATAATGGTGAAAAGGAAACATGAAAATAAAAATTATATAATATGAAATGTTAATTAAAAAAGAATTTTTTAAACCTTAAATAGATTTCCCTAACATCCATCTATAATATTAACATCATCGGTGAAGGAGTTGTAACTGATTCCTATTTTTGTGAGTAAGTTCTTGAAATTCTTCAATCTAGCCTTAATGCATTATACATGTTCTTCAATTGAACATCAGTATACTCTTTACTGAATTTTATTTGAAGACCTAACTTAATAATCTTCCAACCAGATTTGGAAAAGGTAGTAGGTATTCAATTTCCCCTCTTCACTTCTTCAACCATTAATAAGATAAAGTACATCTCTATGGCATCATACTATACTTCATCTTTTTCATTTAGTTTCATACAATCATTGAATCGTCCTTATTACTTAAAGCTTCCATCACTAGAAGCAATTACATATGAGTGCTAACAGAAAAAGAGAATCTCATGTAAGGTTTGAAGTATGTAATTCTTAAAAAAAGTATGGAATTGTTTATCTTTCCATAGGCTAACTTATTTTCCTCAATTTAACTAAAAAATGTGATAAAATATATTGCATATAACATTTTAGTATGCTAAAAATATGACAACCAAAAAATGTGACAATTTAAATGTAATAACATGATAATTCATAGATTATTTGGAGAAGTTAAACTCCTACAAACTCACATTAATAAGCAAAAAGAATGTATAAACTAGTATCCAATTAGGTATTACAATATATTAAACCATAAGATTACCTCATTTTAAAAGGATTTTGATTCACTTTAGGTAGTGAAGCATAACCAATCTGTATATCTTGATTCCAAGCAAAGTTAATTGATAGTTAGAAGGAGAGAAGGAGTACGATAGTATCTAACACAAAGTTGAATGTTTACTAGGTTCTTAAATTAAATAAAGGATAATATAATAATTTACTAAAAGATTAATAAAAAGAAATTTACTACCTATGAATAGTTTTTGTCAAGGCACCCTATGCAGAAAAAGTGCCAACTAAAGAGTTCCATTTCGTAAATTTGCACTCAAACAACTGGAACTATTTGTACAGGCCATGGTATTAGACCCATGTTCAATCAACAAAGGCTTTCTATTTTTTATCTCAATAACCAAGGCATTTATCAACTCTAAAATATCAAGTACCATTTTCTACTTTAATAGCCTACAATTCTACGTTTCATGTACTGATCCTTATCTAATATACTCTCTCAAGCAGTATAATTAGAGCTAGCTAAAGATAAGATCTAAGTATTACACTGCCTTAATCTATTTGCAAACATATTAATGATGATCTTTAAAAATAAAATAACAGTCCAAATTTATTTGTTATTTGAAAGGATGTTCATAACACAATGTTTCAATGGAAAATAAAAGCCGGAATATGATTAACACCTTAAGATTTTATTAATCACATTGAAAATATAAGATTTATGTTTTTTTTGTGGAAAACATAAAACTTCTATTTTTCTTAACTATCATAGCTTCTGATTATTTTTATTTCTCATAAAACAAAATGCTCTTGGATATGAATATAATACTATAATCGATGAAGTAAAAGAAAAATGTTAAAAGATGCCTAGCATATTTGTTTATGATGATAAGATCACATGAAATTTTTGACGTATCTTATATTCCCACTACTAGTTTCATTAAATTTAAATGACAAAGTACCATATGCACAACCTGATCTTAATTTATTGTTTCGACAGCCAAACATAAGTGAACTGCTAATTGCAAAAAATAACAGATAAATCTTTAAGGGTTTTTCGGAGTTACATGATCCCAATAGAGTAAGGAAATGCTACATTCCTATAGTAATTTGGTAAAGCTGTCATTTGCACTCTATATTAAATCCTAAATTCCTGCAACTAACAAATGCGATATATGGAAGTAGGAGTTGATCCCACGAGAAATTCTAGTTTGAAAATTGTTAAAAATTAAAATAGAAGTTATGATAATATGAATTTTACTGACAAAGAAAATAAAGGAAATAATAAACTGAGAGTTATCAGCAAAACAAACCTTGGTTTACAGTTGTTCCACCTTTTGAAACTATGATTTATTATTAGCACAAAATAGTTATTTCATTAATCATATATTTGATATGATATTAAAAATATGTTTTTCTTTAGAATTAGTTAATTGAAAAAATGTAATTCAATTAATACTTATTATTTGACAACCTCAAATACGATATAAAATTTAATTAAGCAATACCTTTAAAAATTAAAAACCATCAGAATAAAATGACATAATATTTATAGTTGCATTTAGTCTAATTGAATACTTTTCTGCACAACAAGTTAAAATACCTAGTTACTATAAATGATTAAAAGAATTGAACTTTTACATATTCAAACTATAATCTAGCAAATGATCATTTCAATCAATATACTAATCGGGCCGTATTGGAAATCAATTGATAATAATAATAAAATAAAAGCATAGAAAACAATCAAATACATTAATAAATGAAACACTTCAAATTAAGACCCAAATGTCTCTAAATCTTCAATGTTCTAAAAGGCTTCCACTTCCTTCAACTGCGATACAGAAAATTAACCAAAAAAGACATAACTACTACTAACATCTAATGAAGAAAAGCTACTAGAACATCTACCAAAAAGGGAAAAGAAGACTTGGTGAAAAGCTAGAATTTTTAGCTAGAAAACTTTGGATACTTTGCCTTTTCACTTTGTCCCTATTTACCCTTTTTATAACCACTTAAATCCCATTTGGAAATATTTTCGTTGTGATTCCTTGGATCCTATAAATCATAAATTCATTGATTTTTGCCCAAATTTAGCTAAGATAAGATTCAAACAACTTTTAACTCGCCTTTCTTTTGCAGATCCAAAATCTGAAAATTGCAATTTCACTAGACATGCCTATGCCTAAGATCATACCATATTGTTTTTCCATATTTCAGTTTGCTTCCAATAATTTGATCTAATCCTAAATCTTCTTAATTCATCCTTAATTAATAGTGATATTCCTCCTTTATTTCAAATTTTCAAAATTGAGTTAAAGGCTAATCCTTTTCTTATAAAAATGTTGGGTTTGAACATATTAAAATAAGATAACGAAGGATTTGAATGTTTAAAATTAGGCAAAATTATAACAAATCAAATTTCCCCACACCTAATCCTTGCTTGTCCTTAAGCAAATGAAAAACTAACAAAACAAGATAGTCAAATTGTTTTTACTAAATCACTTCCCATAAGATTAAACCATGCATACTCCATAAGACTTATATTAGAAAAGAGTTAAGAATCAACACACATCGAAGTTGATTTTCACTAGAAAGTATGAATAGAGATAATTAAAGACAATCTCAATATTAAAAACAATCTTAATTAAAAGCATGCATAAAATCTTGGTGAATTTCCTTATTGTGTTCCCTCTTTTAGATAAATGTGTTAGGTTCAACTATATACTCTCAAACTCTTAGTATAAAAAATATGCTACTATAAAGTTACACTTACACCAAATATCTCTAATCATTAACACATGAAGGCATGAATCGAAAGGGATTTTATTAAATGGCTGTAATGCAGCTTGGGTTAAACTTTAGAAAAGGAGAATTATATGCTAAAACCATAAATATTTAATAAAGCATTTAAACAAAATGTAGAGCCAAGAAAAGAATGGGACCAAGTACTCATTTATCAATGTAAATACACTATGGTTACAATTATTCTCTTCTTGATTATTTTTATTTTATTTTATTTTATTTTTAAATAAATAATTAATATGAAATTGGGTAGCCATGATACAAAATTAAACTAAATGCAAAAAGAGTAGCTTGGAAAACCTAATTCAAAACAAAGTCACTCTAATTCCCCAAATAGCTTATTAAAACATGTAGCTAAGTGATAAGACATGTTATAAGTTTGGTTTGTGATGCTAGTTTGAAAAAAAAAAAGAAAGGGGTTTTAAAAACGGCTCAAAGGGGCTAAGCTTATAATTAAGTTGGTTTTAAGTTAAATGACTAAAACAAGGAAGGATTTTATCATATTCAAGCTTACATGCATTATAGTAATTCAAATATGTTCAATATAAGTTCTAGAGGTATTCAAATGATAGAGAATCACAAATAAAAAAAAAGATAGACATTACATTTTTATATCCTTTAAGGCTTTAATGCTCATAGGTTTCAACCAAATTCACCTAATCCTCATGAAATACTCACTACAGTAAAAAAAAATCTTTAGACAACAATATAGTTTTATCATCAATCAATTATCTCACTTTATCTAAGTGCATACCCTAACTATTCCAACTTATCCAAATGTTTAGACTTCATCTTAATCAGTTTTAGTCTCAATTTGCATATTTACAGTTCAATTTATTCAAAATAGTTTAACAAAAATTTCTTTGGCACATCTTATTTCATCAATTTCTAAAAGCATTAGGCGTAATAAGAAATTAAAAGAAAGTGCCCAAGCATTCTAAAAATGTTCAAAATGATACAAAATTATAACAAGAAAAAATATCCCCACCTCCAAACTTATTTAAAACATTATCCCTAATGTTTAATAGTAAAGTGTAAAAAGTAGAAAAACAAGAAATGAAAAAGAGAAGAAAAAAATTGCCCAGTTTTTCTCTTTGTTTCGAATGGAGAATTTTGTGAAAGCACGTGGCAAGTGGGTCTACTACAAGTACTGGGTGTTGCTAGGTGGCTTGTCAAGGTTTGGCTTATGCAGCAAGTTGAGACTAGATGCCACCAACTTACTGAGAATCCAAGGATCTTACTTTTTTGTGTTAGACATAATCATACACATGACTGCGTCCAAGATTGTGTTTATTAATTTTACCTTAATAATCATGACTTCACACGATTGCAGACACTTGCACACTTAAGAGGACACGGTCATGTATGGGTGAAACATCATCCATCAATCTCTATATGGTTCTAGATAGTTACACACCCTAGGGTATACGAACGTATCCTTTTTCACATGAACGTATTCAACTGCACATAATTGTGTCTAATTTCATGCAATCTAGGCGTGAATGAAATTAAAATAGATTTAGGATGCCTCTTATTAACACTTTTGCTTAATATTGTTAGCTCAACAATGTAACCATTCATCTATCAGAATCATTTTCCTCCAGTTTAAAAGCATCCCATGCTAATGAATCAATAAGATCAATTAAAAATACATAACAATCCAGATTAGGAGATTTTTATTATATCTTGAATTAGAAATTAAATCCCCATCAAACTCCATTATTAGACCTCTACTAAACATGTCAATTTTTTCCTTATCGTTTTTATAAATGGCCTCCCTAATAGAATTAAGGTTGTTGTATCTTCATTTTCCATGCTTAAAATATAAAAGTTAGTTGAGAATATCAATTATTCATTAACTTGGATTAGAAAATCCTCCATTAACTTTTAGGATATGCATTAGATCTGTCAACTAGCTAAATCACTACCCATTGTTTTCTCAAGTGGTCTTAAATTAAAGAATGAATAAATAGAATAAGGCATTACATTTATAGAAGCATTCAAATCAAAGGTATCCTTTTTTATCCTAGTACTATCAATAATGTAGGTAATTGACTTTTTTTGAGTTAGTCAATATTGAAATAATCATAAGTGCACGGTGTAGCTATAACTAGTACTGGCAAGTGTGAGTCAATCTCACGAGGACTATGAGTACTAGTAATTATTGTTACCCTATTACCTAGTCTACAAAATTGGTTTTGATTTTTAAATTAAAAGAAAATAAAAGTGAAGCAAGTAAGATAAATGGGCAGCAAGACTAAATCAGATAATTAAGGAAGCATTTAATAAACTATCAATATTAGAAAATTAGTATCTAAGTTTCGAATCCCCCTAAAATCCTTAACAGATTGATCTTTTATAATGAAATTGTTTTATTAATTTAGTGGACCATGAAGATTCGTATGGTCTTCAATCGAATTACTTAAGTTAAAGCTTATATGATTGCTTTATTTATTTTTGAATCCCTTTATTAGGCTTGACCCTAATTCAGAAGATTTATGTCATTTTATCTCTAAGCTTCCATTCAACTCCTTCCAATAACGGTGGATCTATTCAAACAAGGATTTTTCAATCTCTGAGTTATGAAATCAGGCTATGATATAATATTTAGGATATATTAGAACATATATAAAATACCTAATTGGATCATAATAAATCAATCAAACCGATTACATTAATAAAAGAATCAAAACATTGTTAGGGTTCATCTAGCCTAAACACTAACAAGATGTTTAGTTACACATAATATAACACGAAATCAAACATAAACTAAAAGAAAACGAATAGAAAATAGAGGGTTCATAATTTTAAATCTCCCTTTCAGTTCTATCGATTGTTATTGCAAAGTAAAGGTTTGATCTTGTAGTTTGATGGATCTTTTAATGATTTCTTTGTATTTTCCACTTTTTTGGATCAAAATTGCCCCTCAAGAACAATCTCTCTATGTGTGGAATCACCTCTTAATGTTTGTTCCTCCTCATTTAAGGCCAAACATGTCCCTTTATATTGAAATTTAGGATTTCTAGTACTTACATAAATTGATTCACGATCGTGTATCAAATTGTGTATGACCCAAAATACCATAATTCACGAATGACCGTGTATCAAATTGTCTATAACCTAAAATACTAGAATTCACAAATTTGCACTTTTTGAGAGAAATGCACGGGTTGGTGCACAACCTTGCAGCCCTTTTATGCTTCAACTCTTTATTTTATGTCATGTTTTTATCTGAATTCTTCTCCTTTAAGTCTGTGAAGTCAATTACAACCTATAAACACACTTTAAGAAAATTAAGTGCCAAATTTACAACAATAAGTATAAAATATCAAGAAAAATACAGCAAATATATGGTACAATTATGATCAATTATGCATCAATCAAACACCCTCACACTTAAGCTTTTGCTTGTTCTTAAGCAAACCATACTCAAAATTATAAATTTTACAACATCCATCCTTCATCAATCTCGATCTATCCATTCATACTGTACATTATCATATACTATTAAATCAATTTTACATATAATGAGAGTCAAACTATATAAAGTTAACTTTCTAAGTCAATATTAATAGTAATCAAATCATAACTTCATTGAATTCAAAAACATTAATCTTTACAACCTCAACAAGATTTCACTCAATACACTTAAGTATTTAGGGTGAACAGTATCAAACTCTCAATCAATGCGTAGTAGAACTCTTTTCAATAAACTTGAAATAATATTACATCTCTACCACTTATGTATAAACTAGAAACAAAAATCAAAAGGTCATTATAAGGTTGCAATGGAGCTTAGGTATGGGTATGATTGGGATAATAAAAATGGTTGAATTGAAGGAAATTTACTAAAGAAGAAATTACAAGACTTGTTTACAAAACTCACAAGTCTTTTTATTGTAACTTTATTAGTACCATAAACTTATTCATAAATTTTTTTGTACTTGTATAATAACTCTTTTTTAAACAATAATTGAGTATTCAGTGCCACAATTAAAGAAATAATGGACCTTTCAAGAATTTCAAAAGTCTCAACAAGTAAATAATGTAAATAACCTTCAATGTTCAAAATAATAAAAGGCTTCAAAGAAAACGAGATAAGGGTTAATATGTGGGTAAAATCAAATGGAAAGGACTAAGACTAAACTTGGTTATTCCTAAAGGATATATTATGGGTATGATAATAATAAAAGAAATAGGCTAAAACAAATTGTTAAATCTTATTACCTTTATCATGTTAATACTTCTAATTATACAAATATGATCTTAATATTTATAATGAAAGCAAGTTCTAGAATTATTCTAACATAAATGAAAGAATAACAAAAGTTAAAAAATTTTAAAAATTTTGCTCTTAGGCTTGAAAACTCATGAAAAAAGATAGGTATTTGTGTGTAAATAACATATCATTCAACTTGAATATTTCAATGATTACTAAAAATATGACTTCAAAAACTAATTTTATTCTATTCATCATCCTTTTGCATACCAATTCAAATCAATATTCATGGACATATTTCAACTAATTTAGAATATCAGTTAAGAGAATTTTATAATCAAGATTATACTAAGCTTAAAGAAATTGTTAAAAATTCGTTAAACTCATCCCAACACTTAAAGTTGTATATTGTCCCCAATATACACAATATAAGCATTTAAAATAAGTGAGAGGGATATTTTGGTACTTCTCTTAATAAAAAAAGTTGTAATTTCTGATCCATTCAATAATAACCACATCTTTGCAAAATATGGAGAAAAAGAGATAAAAGAACATTAAAATAAAATAAAAAATGAAGATAACTAAGAAGCATGAAAATAAAATTACACAAAATAAAATATGTTCTAATTTATGGGTTGCCTAAATAATTTAATGTCATTAGCTCAACATAACCTGCAAGTTTGCTCTTATCCTGGGTCTATAATAAATGACCTGTTTCTGCCCATTTCTCCTCATGGGGATTTTGTAAATTGTAAGTAAGCCACTTATTGCAAGATAATAACAAGGACATAAGTTATAAAATTTATTACTCCAATCATATGTATTATTACCTATTGCAATGAAAAAGTGTTAATAAAAAAGGGAATAACAAAACTTCCTGATCATCAATTGGCTATATCAGTTTGTGTTGGAGGAAGTGGGAATCCTCAATACTTAAGGTAACTACTAATGCATTATCAGTAGTTCCCTTACTTGGTTCTATGTTGATTCTTCCTCAACCACCTTCGTCCATTCTTCTTCTTCATCCTGGATAAAGGTTTTTGACTTATCTTCTTCAATTATTTCTTGATACTTCTCGACTTTATCTTCTTAGATGGGGCTTTTTCCGTCTTCTTCTTCTTCTTCAAGAAGCTCTTCTTGTAATGTCCCTCCATTCAGGAAATCAACCTTTGTCTTTTCTTCACCCTCAAATTTGTGTCAGTTAGCTTTCATTTTAGTTAGGAGTCCTACTATTTCCTGTAATACTCTCTTCCTCTTCCTCTTCTTGTTCTTCTACTACTACTACTAGTAGTAGGAGCTCTTTTTCGATACTAATGATGATTATCAATTCACATTCGATAGGGTTTACTTCAATAGTACTGGGAAAACTCCCTTGCATCTCATAAGATATTATCTCTACTAGTTGGTCGATCCAATTCATCAAATTTTGTATTTGAGCCTCTCTTTCTTAATGTTTCATGATTGATTCTTAAATAAAATAAGTTATCATATCTTCCAGAGTTGGCATGTTAACTAGAAGTGTTTGGTTATGTAAATATTCAATTGAAGCGTATTCATTCCATCCATAGGTGTGAGTTACTCTATTCTGAATCGTAGCTATTCCCATATAGTGCACCTTGAGGTTGATTGTCTATGTTCGGTCGCTCCCACATATAGGTCAATGCCTGAAATTCATGGTTGTAGTAAGTACTCCTAAACACGTCGTAACATGGTGTAGACATCGACTGTGCCTCCAAAACCATGTAAGAAAACCTCTCTTCCATATGGTGATGTTATAGATTGCGAAGACATATTCTAGCTCCTATAAAGGTACTATTTGCTTCATCCTTCTATTGTGAGTTATGGCTATGATAATGAATCGTAAATCCTACAGTAAACCACAAACTTAAGATCAAGTAGAGAAATTCAAAAAATAATTAAATGAATAAACCACAAATATAATAAAACTAAAATAAAATAAAATAATAATAATAATAACTAAAGTAATAGTATTCATATGTTCCTAATATCAAAGTTCTGAGTAACAGTGACAAAAACTTGATTAAAATTTTCTTACTTAGTTAATATTGAAATAACTGCAATTGCACAATGTAGTTGTAGCTAGTATCGTCAAGTATAAGTCAATCTCATAAAGACTATGAGTACTAGTAATTAATTTTATCCTATTATCTAGTCTACGAAATTGGTTTTGATTTTTAAATTAAAAGAAAATAAAACTAAAGCAAGTAAGTTAAATAGGCAGTAAGATTAAATCAAAGAATTAAAGAGATATTCAGTAAACTATCGATATTAGAAAATTAGTATTCAAATAGAAATACATCAAATATGAGGTATAATTATGATAAATTATGCATCTATTAGTAGGGGATGAAAAAGGTATCTAGATCTTTGCATTTCTCTAGAAGATTTTTTCAAATTATTATTGAAACGTTTTCATTCACTTTAGTTTTTCAATTCTTTTAAGCTTTTGTTTTCTTTTAGTTATACAAATTTCTTTCAAAAATTTTGCATACCTTTTAATGTTTCATAAAGACTTAAATTTCTTTCAATTTTGTGGTAATCTTTCAATGCTTTTAGAAATAGAGTTTTACACTTAAAATTAAATATAAGAGGAGATTTACCTTTCTTGGATTCTAGTTCAAGCAAATTAGGTGTTGGAAATTAATTTTTCAACTCTGTTTTGGTTTCTTTTTATGCTGATTGCACCTTATATTTTGATTCTTTAAATTTATGATATTTGACTAAGTTTCAAGTTGAAATTTTTATGTCTCTTGCTAAAATTTCAAAGTACTAGTAGCCAAGTTTTTAACTATTTCATCAAGAGATATATTTTGAGTCTCTAAATTTATGATATTTGACTAAGTTTCAAGTTGAAATTTTTATGTCTCTTGTTAAAATTTCAAAGTACTAGTAGCCAAGTTTTTAACTATTTCATCAAGAAACATACCTGAACTTAAAACCTAAATTGGATATGATTCTTGTCTTAACTAGTTGGATTGGAAAAAAGGCCTATATAGCTGATTATGTATAGTTGATTTATTTGTTTGTCCATTTTCCTACCTCAAGTTTGGGTGGTTTCTCCAACCAAGGTTGTATGTGATTGAAAAGGGATTATAATTTCACTGAGGACATCCCTAAAAATTAGTCATGTTAGTTTGCTTTGTGGAGCCATCTTGAAGTGTCAGACACATGTCAATTGGATGCATTGTAATTAAACAAATCCCGCATATGTTTGATGCTTTCATTTTTCCTACTTTTAATTGACGAATAAGTGCAATAAGATCATCCATGCATTTTCAAAGAGAAGAAATGTTTAGGAGTTGTTCACTATTTTGATAGTGTGGACAACTAGCATAAAGCTTTTTCAAACACTCTAAATATTTGTATAAAAACTCCTCAGTGTATTGTTGAATGTTATAATCTCCTTTCAAATGCTAGTGAACTTTGAAGCTAGAAAGAATTTTTCCAAAAATTGCTTCTTTATTTTGTTTCATATAGTAATACGAGAGGGTGGCAAGTAATATAATCAATCCTAAGCATTGTCTTTCAATAAGAATGGGATTGCTTGTTATTTGATTTGATATTTGGTAAGACCATTAGGCTTCATTCCCATACGTATGACATGGAATTCTTAAAGATGCTTATATGGATCCTCACCTACAGTACCACAACAAGTTACCAATAAATGAATTAAACCAATTTTAATTCAAAAGTAACATTTACATCGAATTGGTAAAAGTTATGCAATGAGGTTGTTAGTTCAAATTTGGTTCAACCTGTTCTTATTACAGTCAGATGTTTGTTATGGTTTATGTCATTTCACTAATTGTATCAATGTTCTATTTTCAAATCTTCGTTTCTTTCTTTAGAATTTTCATAGTCACATCGATCTCCAAATTATATTGTAAGTTAGCTTGCTTTGAAGATCTCATAATGATTATACAAACTAAGATTCCCTAACAACGACATCGAAATTTAGTGGATTTTTCATCTGCTCCATAAATTAAATCCTAAATTCCTATAGTTAACAAATGTAATATAGGGAAGTAAGAGTCCATCCCATGAGAAATTCTAGTTTGAAAATCATTACAAAATAATATAGGGTTGTGGCAATATGAAATTTAATAACAAAGAAAATAAAGGAAATGAAAAATTGAGAATTATTAATAAAACAAACATTGGTTTATGATTGCTTCCACATTTTGAAACTATGATTGTTTTTCGGCTTCATTGATCATATATTTGATATGATATTAAAATATGTCTTTCCTTAAGATTAGCTAATGGAAAACATGTAGTTCAATTAATCATTATTGTTTAACAACCTTAAATGTGATCTAAATTTTCAATAGCTTTAAGAAAAGAAAAACCAATGAAGTAAGATAACACAACATCCATCGTTGCATTTAATCTAGTTGAATGTTTTTCTTAAAAGTGATAATTTCTAACGCACAAAAATTCCTATTCGCCACAAATGATTAAAAGACTAATCACTCATATTATAAATCAATTGAAAATAATTATAAAGCAAAAGCACAGATATGCAATCTAATACATTAATAAATGAAACACTTTATATTAATACTCAATTGCTTCCTAATCTCAAAGTTCCAGAAAACTTCCATTTCCTTCAATCAAGATAAATAAAATTAGCTAACAAAGGTAATTATTGCTACTAACATCTATTGAAGAAAAACTACTTTAACATATACTAATAAGTGGAAAGAAGACTTTACAAAAAGTTGGGATTTTCAACTGGAAAACTTTGCTCTTCTAACTTGGCCGTATTTATAGCCACTTAAACAACTTTTAACACATTTTGGTCTTACATATTCGAAGTCTATAAATTGTAATTTCCACTACGTATACCTACACCTAAAACCATGCCAGATTGTTTTTCAAAATTTAAATTCTAATAATTTGATCCAATACTACACAATAAAACACTTTTTAGCTTAAATCTTCTTGATTCCCCATTGATTAATGGTGATATTGCTGTTTTATTTTGACCTTTAGAATTTGAATTAAGGGTCAATCCTTTTCATATAAAAATATTGAGTTTGCACACAATAAAATAAGACTATGGAGGATTTGAATGTTAAAAATTAGGCAAAATTGTGACACATCACAACCATTAGAATGTAGTAAAGAATTCAACCTTATATTCTAGTTGTAGGAAGAACTCTAAAACTTTCCCATTGTTTCCTTGCCATTCCTATTATAGGTCACTCACGACAAGAAATTTTAACACAATTCAGATCACTCACAATAAATAACCTAAGTAACAAAGAAGAAAAAGCAAAAGATTCATAAGCAAGTCACTTATGAAAAACCAGACAATTCAATAAAAACATTTCGATGCACTTGGCAAAAAACTTCAACGTAATTCAATAAAAAATATTTTTCAATAGAACCAGAAAATAAAATTAGTTTATGAAAACTTATTTAGTAAGAAAACCAAGATCAACTTCTGTGAGCCTTTTATACTGAAAGAAAAATTAGCAAACTTTTTTCAACCAGATTTGAAGAAGAATGAAAGCATAAAAAATATCCCATCGTACATTCTGTAGAACCAAAAAAATAGAAAAGAAACAAAAAAGAGAAAACTCATAAAAGAAATGCAACATAAAGAAGGGAGAGTTATGAGCAAAATGACTTGGTTACGAAAGAGAGGAGAGAAGTAGATTTATACAAAGATGGAGAGGTTTTCTGAAAGTAGAACGACAAGAGGGATAGGATAGAGTTCTATAAGGTCACTTGAAGGTTTGGAAGTAAGATTTTTTTGTTCATCTAGGTGTTTTGGAAACATGATTTCTTGTTTTTTTGGATAAGGAAACATGTTATGAAAATATATTAAAAAAACATCAATTTTGTAATTTTGTAATTATATCATGGTTTTAAAAATTTTGCAAAACTAAAAATCAAAATTATTTATCCCAAACAAATTTTATTTGTATTGTTTTTCTTTTTTTACTAAAAAAACACAAAACCATAAAAATAAGTAGAACCAAACAGGTCCTAAGATAAAGTGATTCAAATTTAAAATAAAAGGTATTTGGTTCAATGGCTATACTACCGTAGGAATATAATAAAGTGAATTAGCTTTTGAAATAATATATCATATAGCTAGATTTAGTTTGTTTTGATCTTGGAATTTGAATAATTTAATTTAAAATAAAAATATAATTATGAATATCTTTAAAAACATTTGGACAACATAAAAGGTTATTCACAAACCATAAGACAATTAAGAGTTAATTTACATAATTTTAAAGTATATCAACATAATTGTGAGCCACTATATAACACAAGTACAAAGAAGAGACTGCCCACATGCAGTAATGCCCTGAAAAATGTTAAAAGACCGCATGATCCACTTAGAACTTCAAACTTACCAAATTAACCTTCATAGTTAGAAAGCGAGGAGGTGAGTACACTAAGTACTTAGTGAGCAAGAAAGACATATATTGCAAATAGAACTCGGTACACACCAAAATGGTTTAAATAACCTAAAGACAGTTTTATACATCTATCATACATGTTACCATCAATGAAGTGAATATGCATGACAAAAAAAAAAAACATAGACCTAGTTTATGACTCAACCCAACTGGTTAGGAACCACATAGGCCTAGCCTATTAATCACCCACTCACTGAACATAGGTTCCAATTCCAGTATGTAAGATAAAAAAAAGCATCGCATGTTAAAATCAAGTCTCAGAATAAGCCAAAATAGTTATGTGTGTCACCACTAGTTGACAAAACTAATGTGCACACCCATCGACTCCCAGTGTTGGCTCGACTTTCATTTGTGATGAGTCTAGATTACGGTTGACAAGAGCGTCATGACCCTAGGTGATGATCGCGTTAGTGAGCAAACCTCTAGCTGTGCAATCACCTGCGAGTCTTGTAGAAAGGTGTCGTTACAAGGACTCGACTTTTATGTACCAGCGTCAAGGGTATGAGAGTCGTTTAATCTGTTGTGCCTAGCACACGATTGGCCAATCATTTCCTCACTAATCACAAAAAAAGTATATACAAATATTAAGTACAAAAAAATCAAATAAGGTACCATTCCTATATTTATCGATCCAACTGATAAAATGGAACCTTGCCATAGCTTTAAACCAAACAATAACACATACATGCAACATACATGACTCGGTTATGCATATGTAAGTTTTAAAATATTTTTCATGTAGTGAAACTCATCTTTTGCACTCCTAGTGTAAAGTTATTCAAAATTGTAGTTTCAGAAAATCAAACATTGTCCTTTGCACTTCGATTATAGGTTTGTTGAAAACAATATCATTCCTCAAAATATGAAATAAAAAACATCAGTTTCACTCCAAGTGCAAAGAGTTATTCAAACAATGTCATTTATTAAATACGTAAGTATACTAGCATTTATTTAAGAATCAATTATACTACACATTACCTAGGTTTAAAATTTACATACAAGTCATCATGCATGTCTTGGGACGTCCTAATCCCATCTAAGAGATATGTTTTCCCTAACTCAACTCAAAAGAATTGTACACTCCTTTGCCTTTAATAATCCTCTATACAAGCTCCTTGATTCACAACTCCTAAGCCTTTACACATACAAATGTAATGTAGTTACTACAACTCAAACATTTAACTCATATTTATACCCCATCACATAAGCTTTCTTTTACATTGTTCCAAGGTATGTAATCCCTTGATTCAATTCTCACACATTTCAAAGCATAATTGAACACATTTTAATCCAAGAATATTAGGCCACTACTCATCAATCTAAGCAACAATTCAAGTTCAGTCTAAGTAAACATGAAAGTCTCTTTCTAATGCACACCATCAAATCCTTAAATCCTAAGCCAAGTTCACTTTGGCATTTTATCAAACACCTAAAGGCATAAACTTGAAAGCCTCCTTCATTTATCTAATGTAATTAATTTTTATATGATTGATGAAGTATATATATTAAAAGATGTAAAGACAAATTTGTAATTTTATCTTCATATATAAATGATATTTTAATTGTTTGTAAAAATTGTGAATTTGTTAAGCAAATCAAAAATTTGTTATCATTTGAATTTGAAATGAAATACATAGGTGAAGCTGCATATATTCTCAAAGAAAAGATTTCAAGATATTGTTCAAAAAGACAATAATCTCTTTCACAAGTGACGCATACTCAAAGAATACTTGAATAATTTTATATGTAAGATAATATTCCTATTGATAATCATATTGCTAAAGGACAAGGTCTTAGTCAAAATTTTTGTCCAATAATACCACAAGAGAACAAATGAAGATATTCTCTATTTTAGTGCAGTTGGGAGTCTCATGTATACAATGGTGTGTCTAAGACCATATATTAGTTACGCTACTAAAATAGTGAACATATGTCTATCAAAAATTGGTTAAACACATTAGAAAGGTACTGTTGATTACTTATTATGTTATCAAAATAACAATCTACATGAACAAGGTTATATAGATAAATATTAGGATAGAGCTTGATGAGGGAAAATATATGTTTGGATTTATTTTCTTACTTAAAAACAGTACAATGTTATAAAGAAATAAGAATAATCATGTGCTGCATTATTCACGATGGAAGATGTCATAACATTTTACAGTTGCAATATAAGAAGTTTTTTAGTTTAGATATTTCTTGACTTATTCGGGAGTTACTAAAAGCAAAAATTTTATAGTATTAATCAACTATGATAATTAATAAATAATCATTCATATAAAAAAACTCAAATTTCATTGCAAAACCAAACATATATATACCCAAGTATTACTACGTGTAAGATAGAGTTACACTAAGTGAAGTGAATATCAAGTACATATCTATATATGGTATGGTGGCATACTTAATTGCAGTACAAGAAGTTTTTTAGTTTAGATATTTATTAACTTATTCGGGAGTTACTAAAAGCAAAAATTTCCAGTATTAATCAACTTTGATAATTAAAAATAATCATTCATATTAAAAAAAATTCAAATTTCATTGCAAAACCAGACATATATATACACAAGTATATGTGAAAGATAGAGTTACACTAGGTGAACTGAATATAACGTATATATCTATATATGGTACGGTTGCATACTTAATTATGATTCTATCTTTGATGAGAATGATTATTGGGTGAACACTGTGCCATTGCTTGTTACAGACTTCGTTGGTCAAGAAAAAAGGATACTGGAAAATAAAAATAAGCTTTTTATTAAAAAAGACAGAGAAATTGTTGAAAAAGAAAGAGAAATCGCTGATTTAAAATTAAGTATGCCATCGTATCATATATAGATATATACTTATATTCACTTCACCTAGTGTAACTCTATCTTTCATGTAGTTATACTTGACTATGTATATGTCTGGTTTTGCAACGAAATTTGAGATTTTTTATATGAATCACGATGTTGATTGAATCTAATCTCATAAACGAATCAAGTTCATTTCCTTTCGTCAAGGAGGTGTAGGCGTTTCACTTTTGTTTTGCTCTATTGAGCAAAGCTTTGAAAGAGGTGGAATGGAGAAAGGAAAGGGGCATGGGATGTCTTACTTGGCGCAAAGGCTATTGATTTGGGGATAGGGTAAGGTACTAAAGGTAACATTCTCTATTCGGTGATGAGTCGAAGCCATTTGTCCATATATGAAGAGTCTTTAACCTCATGATAGAGAGACAGGCATGGAGAGGAAAATACAACTTCAAAGGTGGTGCGGGGGAATGCCATTCTTTTCCCTAAAGGGTAACATTTGTTACTGAGGTATTTGTCGTTTTGTGATTAACCATATCAAAATGTTGAAAGATAGAAAATCCCCATCTACACCAAAGAATGAGCCAGTACCGAAGGACCAGACATTGTTTAAGCCATCAATTATGAACAAAAAGGTGGATCAGGTAGTAAGGAGGAAGTAATATCTTGTAAGAACATTATTGGTTGAATTCTTAGTGAGTAGAGAGTTGATTACTCTTACAAATGATTTAGATCTTATTGACATTTATGTTACAAAGAAAAAAGGTAATTATTACTATCCCAAATCTTTGTACACTATATGCAATTTCGATGTTGATCTGCTTCCAGTTAAACTCAATCTCCTAACGGAATGTGAGCCTGTAGGTTGGGGAACACAAAAAGATAATGATCGACAGCCCTTCCACTCGACACTGTTGAATCACTAAGGCCAACTTTCATCCCTGCTTGATGGGTAGGTCTTGCAGTCAAACTCCCTTCTGCCTTTACACTCGAGGGTCAATCTCTGTCCGACCTAAGGAAACCTTTGCATGCTTTTGTTACCTTTTGAGAGGCCTACGCCCCAAAAAAACTATCTACTTGAGATTGTCCCTTGGCCCATAGGTTCTGACACATTCTTTTTCTCCTACACTCAATTCTTTCACCTGCACTCGATTCTTTCACAAGCGTATCAGGACTGAATTTGCTTTTTCTTTTAACTAAACATCTTTCAGCAAAATAATAAAGGAATCCCTATTGGAAATTGTAATCAATTGGTAATTGTAATAATTACCAATCCAAATTTGGACTCAGACTTAAAATTACGAAGTCCAATTTAAAAATCAATTCCCAGTCCTGGATAGGATTTTAGAAGACTTTATTATCTTTTTTTAATTGACATAGACCCAAGACTTTTAGTAAATTATTAAAATGTAAAATTTTCAAATAAGGAAGATGATACATTGGAAATGGTCGGGATAGCTCAACCGGTAGAGCATTAATTAATTAATAATCATTCATATAAAAAACTCAAATTTCATTGCAAAACTAGACATCTATATACCCAAATATAACTATGTGAAAGATAGAGTTACACTAGGTGAAGTGAATATAAAGTATGTATCTATATATGGTACAGTGGCATACTTAATAACAAAATCAATTTTAGGACATATCTATATCTATATATATTATTTGTGTGTGTGTGTACACGCGTGCGTGTGTGTGTGAAGTCATTATAATTGTATAGATATTGATATGGTTGCATACCTAAAGATAAAACCAATTATAAGAGAAACATATATAGAGTATATAAAGTCACTAAGATTACGTATATATTGATATACCATTGATAAACATTTCTAAATTTATGTTCATTCATTATATTATCATATCTCACTGTATAATAGAAATTAACATTTTTGTTATGTGATAAGTGTTATGTAACACTTGATTCTAAAAATGTGATTTCTCTATATGAAATACTTTTAATGTAAATAAAAAAGTTTGTCTTATAGATAAGAGATTAGCCCTTTCACATGGGTAACCACCTCTAATATTTGTAACAAATAGAGATAAATAATGATGTGAACCCATTTAAGAATAAAATCTTAGAGAACCCATAAATAAATTTGAACACGTCAAGAAAGCTAAATTATATATATATAAGAGAGAGAGAGAGAATTGGCTTGTTGATTACAAATAATTAAAAATAAAATTTTTAAAGTATTTGAACCCCATAATGAAGTAATTATTCGATAAGTTTGAAGTTTGACAAAGAAAATAGGGGGGGGGGGGGGGGGAACCCTTATGAC
>JAOSBN010000004.1:35034774-35083449 GCA_027563595.1 Erythroxylum suave | reverse complement strand
GGGGAAGCCTTATGACTCTCAATAAACAAAAGTGACAAAATGTTTTAAAATTAAATAAAATATTCCTTAAATACTAGATAATAATTAAGGTTTAGGTAACAGATATAGCCTGGGACACAGCCATATCCTATGTTGTCTTTATTATAAAACTTTGGTGTTAATGGACACGATCTAAGACACAACATTGGAGGTCTTATCTTTACAAGATATTTTCTAAGGAAGTTATACAAGGTAGTACATTATCATTTTAAAGGCCTTATAACTTATTGTAACTTTACTTTTGCATTCTAAATGTTATATATGTTAGGTACATAATTTTGTATCAGGCTATATACTACATTATTTGATTCTCGAGAGTTATACGATCTGTAGCACAATGAACAAGTTAACTAATTGTTTATCTTCTTGTAGGTTTAATAAGTTTCCCAAATCAGTTCTCGAAGTGTCCTTTAAAGCCTAATCGAGCTATTCAAGGCCTTTCTAATTGTTTTATTCCTAATTCTTATAATTGGTCTACAAGTTATAAATAGTGAATGATTTAAAGCTAAGCTAGTTGTACTTGCATCATTCTATCTCTTTTTAAAGTATTCGACCTTGAATCATCACCTACGTTCAAAGGAAAAAGATTGATAATATTAAAAGTAACACTATGATGTACTCATTTAGAAGCTATAGTTTGTACCGTTATTACTAAAAAGACCATTTCCTCTTAGTTGTAACTTAGATCATTTTTATAATGGGTATTGTTCATTCCTTATATGTACCTAAACACAATCACTAGGTTTAAAGATAAATCTTCTTATACCTTTATTAGCTTTGATTACATAGCTCATTCTTCTTTTTAATTTATTGCTTTACATATTTATATAGTTGTATCACCTTTTTAGCTTTCTTCTCTTTATCTAAACTAGCTCTTTTATTAATAGGTAAAGGTAATAAATCCAAATGATTTAGGGGATTAAACTATAAATAACTTCAAATGGTGAGTAATCATTAGAAGAATGTATAGTTCTATTATATAAAAACTCAACAAACAAAGTTAAATTATTATTTACTACTTCAATTTGACCATTAATTTAATAATGATTAGTAAAAGAAAATAGTAACTTTATTCCTAATTTAATCCAGAAAGATTTTTCAAAAGTAACTAAAGATTACTTATTATACTCATAAGAACTCCATATAGTTATACTACTTCATCAAAGAACAATAATAACATTAGTTGCATTATCAATTTTATCATAAGGAATAAAGTGTGCTATCTTGGAGAACCTTTCAAGTATCATAAATAAATGTAGAATCCTTTCGCTTTTTTGACTTGGGTACTAGTAAAGGCATAAAAACCCATGTGGTAAAACTAGAATCAACCTTTTTATAAGTTATGCCTGTACTACACATCCATTCTACATCACATCTCATTTTAGGTTAATAAAAAGACTGGCTTAACATATCCCATCAAAGCTCCATCATATGCCTCGCACACAAACAACTCACTCATAAAATACATAGGTATCCAAAATTTATTTTCCCAAAATAGATAACCATGACACATGAAAAATTTCTCAAATGCTGCATTTTCACATGCCAAATAAATATTCCAAAAGTTATTATCATTAGCATATTAAATTTTCATATATTCAAATTGTAATAGCCTCATATTTAAAAAAAGTGAAAAGAAAATACATTCAAAATAAGGCATCAACCACCACATTCTCATTAGCTTATTTCAAATTCATGACATATAAAAATCTTTTAATGAACTTCATCCCCATGGCATAGATTTTGTTTAACTTACTTTGTACCTTAAGGTGATTTAATGACTCATAGTGGTAAGCTAAACAAATTCTTTAGATCAAAGGTAATGTTGATATGTCTCTAATTCTCTCATGAACTTATAAAGTTTTTTATTATAAGTTAAGTAGTTTAAAGATTCCCCATTAAGCTTTTAACTATAATAGACTAATGGCTTTTTTAATTATATTAAAACAATTCTAATATCTAGTCCCGAGGCATTACACTCAATTTTAGAAGTTTAAGAAATTTATGTATGCTAACAAAGTTACTAAACATAACTTGCCCTTAATGACATTGAATGTTTGCTCTTGCTCACTATAAATAAAACCTACAGATTTTGTAGAAACTAATGAAACCGTAAAAAATTCTACCATATTTATAAATTTAATTCTTACTTATTCCCTAATTTTTTCACCTTTTCCTTATCTACCTTAATAATTTTTGCACTAATGATAAAATAAAGAAACATAACATTTTGAAAGCCAACATACAATAGTTCTTTCCTTAACATATTAAGCACATATCTCAACTGATAAATATGCTCCTCTATATGTTTATTGTACAGTAGAATGTCATTAAAGTAAATAGCCATAAATTTGCCTACATATGTACGTAATGCATTATTCATTAATCTTATGAAATTGTTAGGAGCATTAGTAAGACCAAATGGTATACTAAACACTTATATATTTTATGTCAAATTTTAAAGGCAATTTTCTATCTATCACCTTCTCTTATCTTAATATGGCAATACCTAATTTTCAAGTTAATTTTAGATAAAGTCATACAATTCATTAAGCATATCATATAACCTAAGGATGGCGTACCAATACTTTACTATTATATTATTAGTAGTTATGAAATCAACATATATCTGCTAAGTGCCATCATTTTTAGGCACTAGAAGTACTAGAACTGCATAAGGATTCATTATCTCTTTTATATACCATTTAGCCATAAACTATTTTACTTGTCTTTATAGCTCCTTTGTTTCCTCTAAATCGTTCCTGTAAGCGAGTCTATTAGGAATGATAGGCACAAAGTTAATTTGATGTTCAATCTCTTTAATGGCTAGTAATACATTAGGGATGTCATCATCCAATATATTTTGTACTCTTTCAACAAGAAAAAGATAACACTAAAAAGAGATATGTCAAGCTTTTCGAATTTGAGATAAATCTCTTTGAACAAAGCCCAATCATATGATAGTTAGTATACAAAAATTCCTAATTTTAGTCCTTTTTATATAACATTTCACTTGTTTCTTTATTGTTTTCAACTAGTAATTCTCTCTCTTTTTTAGAGTTCTCACCATCTCTTTTTTGTTGTTGTCATAACTAGCTTCGCACCCCCACCCCTTAAGCTCTCTTTCTTTTCTCTTCCACTTCTTTCTTTGTTTTCTATTTTAAACTTGAACTAGTCCTTATAGACCTATTTAGGTGTTAAAGAAATAAGGGTAATGAGTTTATCATCCTTTGCAGGACATACCTATTCTTGAATATATTATATGTCACCCTCCATTTACATTGTTATAGTCTTCATAACATTATGTGACTAGCTTACATAGTTAGCACATTACATAAGATTTCATCTTGATACCTCCTAGTAGAGAATGACACTAACACGTATTTATTCACCTGGATCTCTCTACATTCATTAAGACACTAAAATTCATATGGTTTCATATACTTCACAATAGACAATCTTAACTATTCCACAATAAGACTACTAGCTATATTAGTACAATTCTCTCTGTCAATAGTCATACTATATATAATTTGTTATAATATCTAGTATAAAGGATGATTTCCCTCTATTGCTTTAGGTCATCCTCTTTGATTTGAAGATTTAATGCTCTTACATTAATAATCACCCCATCCTCAACATCATACTTCATACCTTCATCACTAGAATCCTTAAACAATGCTATAATCTCTTTCTCCTCCAAATCACTCTTACTCACCACCTCTATATCACCCCTGAACTTTATAATTCTTTTTATTTAGGTATTATGAGGTGATATACCTTATTTAAAATTTTTAAACAAAAAACTTAACATATTTATCACATAAGGTAGAGATAGTCTTACCTCTTTCTTATTGTAAACAACCTCTTTGTACTTAAATAACTCTAATTTTCTTTAACAAGACTCATATTATCCTTTTTTTTAATTAGCCCTCTAAGAGATAATAGTAGTAGTAAGGCACTTTGACACACCTTTGTGTTTGATTTTTCTTTCGATTTTTATTATCATATGCACCATCTTTTCCTTTTTTTCCTTTCTTTCCTATTTTGATACAAATAATAGGGTTGAAATAACCCGTTAAAATAAGGGATTAAACGAAGAGAATCCTTAGAACAATAAGTAGAGATAGGCAAATCCTAAATGATATGATAAAATAATTTTAATTTTTAGTTAAAACATTATAAACATAAAAAGATGTAGGAGTATAAACAGAAAGAAATAAGGAAAATTAAAATCAAGGTAAAGAATTATATTAGAATAATACAATATAAGAATGATAGGATGATCATACATGATTTAGAGTCAAGATCTAATACCAACTAATATAAAATCACCTAGGAATAAAACCTTAGAGAATTTGTAAATAAATTTGAACATACCAAGAAAGCTAAATCAGATATATAAAAAGAATTGGCTAATTGATTATAAAAAAAGAATAAATTTATTAACTATTTGAACATTCAAAAGGAAGAATCGTTTGATAAGTTCAAAGTTTGACAAATATCAAAGAAAAGAAAATCATACGGCTTTTAATAAAGAAAGAGAGCCAAAAAAATTTTAAAACTAAATATAAACATTCCTTAAATACAAGATCTTAATTAGGATGTAGGTAGTGTACACTACCTAAGACATGACTAAGTTCCTGGTCATATTTATTGTAGAAACTTCAGGATAGAGGACGTGGTCTAAGCTTTGACTGTGTTAAAGGTTGTGTATTTAGAACTTATTTTTTTCAAAAATTGATGCAGACTAGTACATGATCATATAAATCATTATAACTTCAATTCTATGTTCCAATAGTGACACGATTTAGGTGCACAGTCATGTGTCAGGCCATATTTTATAGTAATTGATTTCTAATAATTATATGGGTTATAAAACGACCGTGTTCACATCTAATTCGTCCCCAATATTATCTTAACTCAATTTAACCAATTGTGAGTCTTCCTATAATTCCAATAAACTTCCCAAATTAGTTCCTAAAGTGTCCTTTGAAGCTTAATTGACGTATATGTCTTAAATAAACTCATTTAAAGCATTGTTAGCCCTCTTACTCCTAGTTCTTATAACTAGTACACTAGGCAGAAGTAATGGATCCTTTAAAGTTTGGCCAACTATGTTCACACTTTGTTTAAATTTATTATCCAAGTGATAATTGAGAGTAAATAACATAAACTATAAATGTCACCTAGCTATTAAAAAACAAAAAAATAGTTTAGAGTAATTAAATGATCATTATATGTTTCTTAAATTCTTGATGTTAGTTTTAAAAAAATGAAATATATAGTAGACCTGTGAACTTAGATTAAACAGTAAATATACTTGAACCAACATATATATGATGTTTATGAATAAGAAACACCTACTCCAAAAAAAATGATTTAATAATGTAATATATAACTCCTACCACATTTACACAGTTGACTATAAAAGAGAAAAAATGGAAGTCATAAGCTTTCAACTTAAATTTTGTGAAACCCTAGAGGTTAATTGAGCCTTATAATATACTCTCATGACTTTTATGTACTTCTTAAGAATTGAATTTAAAGGTGTGTTACTTTAGACTGCTCCTAGAGGATCATGTGTAATGCAATCTTACATGGGAATTCTAGAAAAATAAATTAAATATATTTTGAGATCATTTAGAATAGAGAAAAGTCATTTTAATTAGTAACTCACATAAAATGTACTTAAAGGTGGTCACCATCTCTTAGTAAAAGAATTGAATACAAAAATATGATGAAATAAATGAAATGATGATGTAAGATATGACCTATAGTATAACATATAAAATTTACTCAATGATCGATTCATTAGTTGAGATGATATATATTCTTAAGAGATATATGGTAATAAGCTCTTAAATTATATGAGTCAAATAAGAACAACAAATTCTAATCAATTAATCTCATCATATGTTAGTAGTTGGTGATAAATACAAAACTCTACGATGGTATGGATATTAAGTTACAAATTAGTATAACGTTTCAACTGTCTTATGGTATGGATATCCAATTATAAATTATAGTAACTTTTCAAATGCCAAGTTGTAATACATTTAAAAACTATAAAATATAAGATGTGATTTTTAAAAACAAAAGAAAAAGATGAGAGTGAGAAAATCATTGGAAATAATTTTGAAAGGAATTCAAAAGTCGTAATTTAATATGTGAAAAAACATAGCAAAGTTTGTAAGTAATTTGTTCTTATCATTAATGCATGTAATGACGATTCAATAACTTTGTAATCAAAATCTTTTACAGCTAATTTTTATTTTACAATCACTTTGATAGGCTTAATTTATTAGATTTTATTAACTGCTTCATAAGTGTAAGTATAACAATTAATATTTTAAATAAAATATGAAGTTGTCTTACTCCTTAAATATTTGCCATAAAAAAACTTATAGGAAAGGCTGGGTTGTATAGGGACTTCCCATTTGTTAAGTAAGATTCTTCTTCCCAAGTCATTACGGTAAGTCATTAAAAAATCGTGTACTCTAAACTGCAAATAACTTACGTCCAGAACAACAAACCAAGTTTACTTTTCAATGCAACTTATTTGGTTATTGGATTCTTATGAAAATTGTTATATGAAAAATTCCCTACTCAACGTTCATATGATTTCTTAAGAATTTCAGGCTACATCAATATTTATAGAATTAGACTAGATGGATTACGTTATGACTACACAATAATTTGATCCAAAAATAACTCAATTTTGAAATAAATAACTAGTTAATTTCTTTATTTTCTTCTGATTTAATTCAAAGTCTCCTAACCAATCTAGTTTAAACTATAAGTAAATATTTAGAACTTGTTTAATTCTACTTATGTTATTAATTTTTTATTTTTAAATTTAGTAAAAACTTGTTTAACTTAATTTCTTGTTTGATTTTTATTTTAATTTCTTTATATTTTTTAGATTATAAAATCACAAAAATTAGTTTTAGTTTCAGTTTTCATAATTTTTATTAAATTTTTTATCATAATTTAGTTTTTTTAATTTAATACTAATTACTAGGAAAGAACTATACATAACATAATTTAATTATTAAACTAATAATATTTGATTAATTTTTCATAAAATAATAAATAATTTTTTCAAAAGTTACAATTATTTTATGATAAATAAATAAAAAATAAATATTTTAATTTATCTAATTATTAATTGTCAATGAAAATAAGTTAATTAGATTAAAATTTTATCTTGAAATTTTATAAAAATTACTATTAAATATTAGATAAGATAAATTGTAATTTAATTAATTATTATCTCCAAGTTTATTTGGTATTTTATTATTATTTTTAACAGCTAAATAAAATTTTATTTCACTAATAAAATTTTAAACCTTAAAAAAAGAAAAATAAAAAATAAACGAGAACAAAACAATTCTTACATTAAAATAAGTAGAAAGAGTCAACTTTGAGAGCAGTTGACTAAGGCCTTCACATCCTTCCTTTTTTAAGCATTACTTAAACAACTCTTTTTATTTATACTTCCCTGTTGTTTCAATTTAAAAGTTTTATGCATTTAAGATTAATTTTCTCTATATTAAAAAAAGAGATTAATTTCTGTAATTTGAAAACACGTGTTAACATAAATGATGCATTATATTTTAAATATTTGCTTTTGAAAAAACCTCAATATCAATATAATACATTGACTTTATATAAATATACATAATCACATCTCATAATTTCATGATTTTTTGGCTGATTCTTAAACCTAAAAGTTTCATATATTTACTTTTTTCCAATATTGAATTAAATTTTTTTAGAACTTATATATTTAATATATCGTATGTAATTATAACAACAACATTTTGTATGAATCCTGCTAAAACATGGGATTTGGGGAGATTTAATAGTACACAGTCTTACCCCTAACGAGTGGAGAGAATGTTTCCAAATGACTCACATAAAAAGAAAGAAAGAGAGAGAGAATGTATCATATGTAATTAATCGGGAATATATATTAGTTTAATTATTTTTTAGTTTATAAATTTTTATTTATATTATTATGTCAAATCAGTTTACTAAAATTAGATGAATTATACAACTTTTATCACTAATGAAAAGAAATTTGTGATTTTCCAATCAATATTAATTAGTATGTGTCGTAACGACTTAAAACTGATATTGAAAAGTAAATTTTGGGGATTAATTTAAAAAAAAACTAAACCTAATCCCAAATGAAGAAGGAGGCAAACAAGGAATTGTCATTGCCTACCTCACCCAAGTCACAAGCCTCTCCTTGTCAAAATTGCTATCGTCATCGTTGTTGCTTCATCACAATTGCTGCTCCGTTACTGTCTTCTTTCGCCGTCATTGTCATCTTCTCCTGTCACCTTGATCTTTTTTGCTAGTTCTTGTCATCTTCTTTAATTTGTTCTAACCTAGAAGTTTGTCAATAAACTATTGTAAGTTGGATAGGTGATGATAGAGCTTGTGTAGTTGAGCTCATCATTTTGATTTTATCAAAGATGTTGGTTTTTACAATAGGTTATAGATAAATACAATAGGTAATAGTTGTATGGTGGCATGATGTGGATGTTATTCAATGTTACATTGCTCAGTCTTATTATTACCAACCTATAGTGAATGTTATTTCTTTCATACTCTAAGACATAAAGCTCATTCAGTTGAGGACTACAGAGATAATTTCTGTATTAGCTTTATTAGTGGAAAATGTTATTTTATTGAAAGAAGAATGACTTGGAAAACTAATAGGTGTTTAATTATATGTGATGGTTAGATAAATATGAGACATGATCCTATTATCAATTTTTTTGTTTATTTTACTAAGGGAACAATGTTTTTGAAGTGTATTGATGAATCTTACCTTATAAGAAATATTGATACTTTGCTAGAGATATTTGATTAAGTTGTGAATAAAGTTGAGTCTGAAAATATTGTACGGCTCATCACTGATAATGATGTTGCTTAAAAGTAGTTAGGAAAAGGTTGCAAAGCAGGTTTAGTTCTTTTTATTGGACTTTTTTTTGTTGCATATAAGATTAACTGGATTCTAGAAAATGTAGGAGATGGTTAATACTTTCCTATTATTAATGAAATTGTGTAAAAAGTAAGAAAATTAAATAAGTTAATTTATAATCGTGCATGAGTTCTGAATTTGATAAGAAAGGATTTAGCCAATAGTAGAAAATTCTATCATCCTATCATTACAAAATTTACGACTAATTTTTACCACTTTAATATATTGTTCAAATGACGGACTCAAGACAAATGTTTATAAATGATAATGTTGGAATTGAGGTTTTTAAGATTATACTTGAAGATCATGAATTTTGGTCTTAGTGTCAGTTTGTAATTCGGGTTTGTGAGCCTTTAGTGAGAGTACCTCATCTAGATGATAGTGATGAGAAAGCAACAATAAATTACTTTTAGGATACCATAGAGAAGCCAAAGAAAGCAATTAAGGGTAATTTGAAAGATAAGTCTTCCTTGTACACACCTTATCTTGTAGTCATTAATGAAAGATGAGATAGATAACTTTACTCTCTGTTGTTTATTACTAGAACATTTTTCTAATTAGAGTGTCTATTTTAGACTAAGTTTTATAAAATAAGCATAAGTTAATAGGAGAATACTATTAATTATCACAATAATTGTTTCACATGAGAAGATACAAGATCTCCTTAACTCATATATAAAGGCATAAAAGAATGTGGACAATGATTTTTGGATGCTTATTGCAATACGCCAAAGAGACAAACTTAATCTAAGTATATATTTCTTTACTTTTGTTAATTATTTAAATTTATTCATCAATTTATGTTATTTATAAAATTATTTTGTTATCTTACAATTGTTTAGTGGGACCTATTTGGAGGCAGTGTTCCAAAATTACAAACTTTTGCAATTCAAATCTTTAGTTAGTGTGTGAGTGCAATTGGTTTAAAAAGAGTTTGAGTACATTTGAATTTATTCATTTTTAAAAAAGAAATAAATTCTAACATAAGAGATTAAATGATTTAGTATTTGTTATATACAATTTAAAGCTTCGAGAAAGGTATGTTGTTGTTGTTGTTGTTGTTCTTATTATTTATTATTATTTTTTTATTATTATTAAGTTAAATATAATTTATCGTAATTTCTTTATACTTCTAATTTATTTGTCTATTAGGACTATTAATAGAACAATTAGTTCTGTAGATCCAATTTACTTTGATTATATAAATCTTTTAGAGAATTTAGTTTTTGAGAAACCAAATTCTATAGATGAGAGTGATTTGAAAGATAATCTTGAATGGAAAAGAATTAACATATCGTTCAGTGCATTTAATTTGCATGATGGTGATGATGAGGCTCTTCTTACTGATGAGCACTTCATATCAAATAAAAATTAAGGTTAATGCAATTTGATCAAATACATCACGAAATGAAGTTTTTAAGTTTTTCATTTTTTTTCTCTTTCCATTTGTTTTCACTTATATTTGATGTATATTTTAAATTCTATAAATGCAATATAAATATAAAAGTTCTAAGTATAAGTTTTTTTTTGTTTTAGCTTTCGCTTTGTTGTGTTCTTCGGTTACTAACTCTTGTTGTTATGTTTATAGACCTATCTTGCTCTTATTATATGATATTTTAATGCAATTAATTTAACACTTTATATTAATCTTAGTTTTATATTTGTATAAGAATTAAACAATCTTTCTCTTATATTAATTGTGGTTATTGTTTATATAAGACATAGGTGAAAAATAATATTAATATGAATAAGGTGATAATTGTTATATCAAATTTATATGATTATGATTTTTTAGATAAGATTAAAGTTAAAAACTGTATAGCATAATCTATTGAGGAACTATTTTGTAATTTATAATTTTATAAAATTATTCGATATAGTATCTGATATTATCTAGTACTAGTATAATACCATGATAGAAAAAATTTTGGTATCAGATCTGGTCTGGTATGCTTAACATTACTCACCATACCAAAGCTAATTCATAAAGGAACAAATTTGCTCCTCCTACTAGCAAATTAACAAATACAATGCAATATTTTGGTAATAAGGTCATTGACACTTTGCACTTTCTTCTAAATGCACCTATTTTGTTATTGAACTCGAAGCAAGAATGTCATAGGCATGGTCATATGCTTTTTTATTATGAATTTTTATATTTACAAATCAAGAATGTGTTCAATTCGACATATGATGATCATAAGTTTAGAACATTAATATTTCACTATACTTAATATTTTTTCTCCTAATATTTGCACCAAATGTTAAGTTACAACTTAATGTTTGATAATGTAAAAAAAAAAAAGACCGTATCATTTGAAAATTGTATAATTTAGTCCCTAAATTAATGGAACCTCAAATTTCCTTCAAGGTTCCATTAATAAAGTTGAACTAATTTTTTTTCTAATTTATATGTCTTAATATAGATGGTTGACCTGGATCTCAAAGTTATAAAACCCAACATGATTTTGGGGATTTTTTAAATGAATTTCTTGATGAGTCTTATTTTAAAATTTTATTTCAAGATTGGTTCATTAGTGTGAATTATGAAGTTTAGTTTATGATAATATGTTTTACATCTTTATACATTGTGCTTTTTTGTATGAAAATTATAACAGGATTCTAATGAAAATTAGTTTATAATTTTTTATTACTTTTACAATTTCTTCTTCAAAATGTGTGCTCCTATTTTAGTGAAGCAAGACTTTCTCAAGAAATGAGTAGAGGGTTTTCAAATGTATAGTATGACAAAGTAGGAAATGAACATCCTAAAGAGAAAGAAGCAAGTAAAATTATCAACAAATATTGCTATAACATTTATTAAAAATGGTATGACGTAGTGGATTTGAACATTTATTTCTAATGTTTTGAAGGAAGGAAACAACAAAGTCCTAAATACTTATTGGACACTTATGAGTTTCCTAGTGGGAGATTTTAAAAGAAAGTTCCAATGGAATCATCCATGCTCAATAAGATATTCATAAGCAATAAATTGTTAAAAGAAAAGTTGTCAAACTCAAATAATAATGTTGACAAGAAGAAGTATTACAATGCTTCCAAGTAGTTTAGGCTAGATCTATATCCACTAGAATGGTAAAAAAAAAAAACATAAGTGTTGTACTAAATGGAGAATTCATGGATGGCATCAGTTTCAACAATGAAATTTTGAAATAAAATTCATCCTAAAATTAATTAAACAAAAGATGAACGAAATGTAAAGACCTAGATTGTCACCCTAAATTAATTATAAAAAACCTTAAATACTCAAAATTAATTTGGGGTTTCATAATTTAGGGCCTACTTTAGTCGTTTATATAGCTATTGTGGCATATCACTAATGGAAATTTTATCTAATTTAGAGTTCTGTCAATTTGTAAATGAAATTATATGTTTTTTTGAAACTTAAGGTTATTTTTGTATGTTTTTAGGAATTAAATAGTATACCATTGATCCAAATTGGGATTACAAGAAACCAACTGGAAAAGAGATTGGAATCATTTAGCTACTTAAACAATTAGAATGTAACATAGCCTATTTTAAACATACAAACCTTAATAAGTTACAAGGAGTCAGATTTGCAAGTTAACAGGAAATCCAGCAATGATAGCTTCAATCATAAAGGGCTCCTTAATTCAGATTAGGTTATAAAATAATGTCATATCTATTACATAATAGATGGATTTTCTATGCCATAAGTTGCTCCCATATATATGAAAGAACAATTTTAAGTATAAGAGACTTGTTCCTTTACTAATGTTGAAATTTCTACATGTTTCTTTCCTTCCATAGTGAGTATATTGTGTTGCCTAAGCAAATTTTATGAGCTATGTAATCAACATAACAATGCTTAATCAACAATTTTATTAAGTTAGTTAGATGGGATAGGCAATGACCTTTTCTAATGTACCTATCATTGCAAATATGGAGTAGGAGCATTAAAAAAAGAGAGGAGATCTGTAGATTCCCCTTCTTGCTTACAAAGAGATCATCTGTTAAAAATGTTCAAGATTGATCCTATTAATAAAAGGTAGTTTTCTTCTTATTGAGAAGATAGTTGGAGACGTGAGACTTGAGTGCTTGAGCTAAACTAGTTTATTTTAAGGGACAAAAGAGAGTTGAGGTCTAAGGATGAATATATATATAAAGAAGTGGAAAAAAAGGCCATTAGAGGTGCATCTCTATCTAACAACATCCCTGGTGTCTAAATTCAGGGTAACATTGGATAAGAAGTTT
This sequence comes from Erythroxylum suave, assembly GCA_027563595.1. Taxonomy (NCBI): domain Eukaryota; kingdom Viridiplantae; phylum Streptophyta; class Magnoliopsida; order Malpighiales; family Erythroxylaceae; genus Erythroxylum; species Erythroxylum suave. The sequence goes on along the minus strand of JAOSBN010000004.1, from coordinate 35,070,179 downwards.
GTAAGAGTTTATAACATCCCGTTCCCATATTAAGGGTTAGAGCCCAGGAATACCATACATGAGAGATAATAATGAGGGATTAGAAAAATGCAGTTCATACTCATGCATAAAATAGCATCATGTATGTGACATTGATTATTGCACATAGTACAAAAATTTGTTCATACACTCAATTGACATTATCGGGTATAAATGATTGATTTAATGTGATTATGATGTGGATACTGAATATTTTGTTCTGAAAATTGAGTTGGTGTGTTTTATTAGTGATTTATAATTTTTGGTAAAATATGAGAATTTTGGGAAATTTTGAATTTGGAAAAATGCCAACTGGCAAGACAATTGATAAATGGAAGTAGAATTAAAAGTCAAATGACAGTAGAAATTTTTATAAATGACTTTGGAATTTAATGAAATAGGTCATTGAAATTTGGAGACAACTGGAGTAGAAATTGGAATTAAATAGACTAGTTGTTAAAGGACAAAGGAAACTATGAAAAAGTGACATGTGTCACTTGCCACACCATTTGTTTCACCTAAGATATTTTTATCTTGCAAGACTATCTCTACTTGTCTTTCATTTGGACAAAGCATGTTTTTTTTCTTCTCTCCATATTTGTTCATCATCTTTTTTATTCTTCTTTTCTTCCATCCTTATACGACAATCTCTTCTTACAACCCTCATGATCTTTGATTTTCTTCAACTCCTTTACTTTGTTTCTTCAAGCTTCTTGTTGTCTTCTTCCTCTTTGTTACCAACAACCGAGCTCATTTCTCTTTAAGTAGAAATGAGCATATGAAGATGGAAAGCTAGGTTTGAGTGTGTTTTGAAGATCTTGAACCTTAAGCAAGTAAGTAGCATGTTATTCTTTTTGAATTGTTGAGTGAAACATGCATGATGATAGTTAGATGATGAAAGATCATGAAATGGGGATGAAAACATGTTGAAACTCGGATGAGAAAATGGATGTGCTGATTTTGTGTTTATGATGATTAATGATTTATAGATTGATGTTGAGATGATTTGGAGTTAGAATGAGTTCTAAAATGGGGTTGAAAGAAGTGCAGAAAAAAGAAATTGATTTATGAATGAATGTTATATGTTCTGTTTTTGGGTTAATGGTCAAATATATATCATGAATTGTTGTGTATGATATTGAGTTGAAATGTAAGTGGAAATGAAGAGGAAATAATGAGAAGATGAGTTAGAAATGATAGACTTAGTAAAAGAGATGAATTATGATGAAAATGAAGTTAAAGGTGTGCTGAAATATACTAGATGGAGTGTTTTTACTGAATATACTTCTGTATTTTGACCATATATTGAATTGTAGACATTTAAATGGGATGATTTTTTATTTATATTAAACTAGAGATGAATGACTGCAATTTTCATGAAGAAATCGAGTATGAATTCTGCCTCAGAGAGTTTTAAAAGTGTCTTGAAGTTGAGTTTCAGATTATGTCTCTATTTCTGAACAGCATGTAGTAAATTGTGCATAATTTGCAGTTTACTGGGAAAAATTTTTCTGAAGTTAGGTTCTTTAGAAACTTAAGACATATATGAACAATTGTTTAGAAGAAGTTAAAACCTCATTTTCTAGGTTATAATGTTCATACAAAACGGACCTGAAAATAGAGTAGGAAAAGCTAAAAAGGAGTTATGTTTACTGCTTTCTGTAAAAGTTCGCCACAGCCAACTCTTTAGTTCGCTGTGTTCAACTTGCAGGATTTCTCTTGGGAGAAGTTCGTTGCGGCCAACTCGCAAGATTTTACGAGGATTCCTCTCGGGAAAAGTTTGTCGCGGCTAACTTTCTTGCATAGCTTAAACATGCTTCGATATTTTGATGATATCTTGATCTTTAGTTATCCAATTGAGATGATTTTTGATTTGCAGTAAACTAGAGACATAGGGAAAAAATTATTTGAAGAAATAGATTTTTAATTCTGTCTCTAGAATTCCAGATTTCTGAATTAAAGTTTAGTACAGGATATTGATTTAGTTTATGAACAATCCGAAAATGTTTGAGGTATAACTTTCGGATTACTGAACCTAATTGAATGATCTTCATGTCATTAGAAACTTAAGAGATAGGAGAACAATTTTCTAGAAGAAAGTATTGCCAAATTACTTCATTTTCATTGTTTAAATGATTAAGAATAGTAGACCCGAAAGTTAGTTTTTGGAAAAATCTAAAATGATTCATTAGGTTATGAAATTAGATTCAAAGTATTTATTTGAGGTATAAACCCTACATACAAATGATACTTACGTAATTTTTGATATATGATTGATCATGTGATGAAAATAATGAAAAGATACCCGGAATTGTCATTGAGCATGCATTGTACATATTCCACATACACATTGTGCATAAAGGAATACTTATAATTGTGTAATTATTAATGTGTGTGCAATGTGTATATTGCATAATTGTGATGTGCAGGATAAATGAACACATTCAGATGTTTTCAGATCTTGGAAGCAATTGCTAATCTGGAGCATACTGTGAGTCGACCTAGATGGTTTCATTTCATAGTTTGTTTTGATTTTTAATTTCTGCATTGAATGACTACGGTTATGATTAGTATGCAATGTGAATATGATTTATATGAATGGGATTTGCTTATGTTGATGTCGGACAATGAAGGTCCAAGACTTGATGCATGAATGTGATATTGAAGTGCTACTTGTATGTGAATATGACGAAATAAATGTTGCTGAACAATTATGTTGAATACCGGACTAAGTTCCGAGGATAAATGTGATCTGAATGTGAATGTGCAGTCATATGATTAACCGAAAGTATGAGAATATGATGCATTCCATTACATAAATGTATGAAACATAATGGCAGTTGTGACTAGAATAGCCACCGAAAAAGAGCTTAAAGCTTAGATTGTGAAAAAGACTAAAGCTCAGACTGTGATAAGAGCCTCAGGCTCAGTTGTAAATGTACCTGGTATCCACTACGGGATATGGGACATCATCTTATACAGCCCGGTATCCACTAAGGGATATAGGCTAGATAAAAAGGCACTTGATCACAACGAAAATAACAAATTGAAAGTGAGTCTCATAAGCATATGCATTTAATGTGAATGATGTGAATAATTTGACTAATTTCTGATGTGAGATATGTCTCAATTAAATGTAAATTATGTGACTATATGAACTATATGTGTTATGTGATTGAGTGAGCCATCGAGGATGGTCACTCACTGAGTTTGCAAAACTCATACAAAATTTGTAATATTTTTCAAGCTCAGAAGAGTTACCCCGTTAGGCTAATGGCAGTACGGACACTGCATTCAAGTAAGAGATAGAGGTCGAGATCAGTTCGCGTCTGCATTTGTATTTTTTTATTTTGTATCAAATTAAGACTTCCGTAATTATTGTAACTTGTGTGTTTGAATATTTCTGTTCTGTAATAACTTTCCAAATTGGAAATTTTGTAAATGATTTTGCAATGTAATGAAATTATAACTACAAGTATTTTTTATATGCGTAATGGGCCCAAATGGCTATTGAAATTTTGATGATATTTACATTGTTTGTAATACTGGTGTTTGGAATTAGTTATGAAATAAAATGGGTTATTTATGATTATTGACTTTCTGAAAAACACGTATGATGTTTCAAAAAAAAATGTAACGAGTCCTATTTGACTGTTCTATTGCGCCGCTCTCATGAGGTACGTGTTCGAATATCCTCAAGATGTATGGATATGTGTTCAGTGGAAGTGGTATGCTACAGAGTTGATTTAAGGAGTGCTTCAAATCTACAAGGCCTATTACTGAGAATTTCCTTAATAGTGGTAGATTAAGGGATAGTCAAATAAAGGTGGTTTAATCCTCTAACATCCCTTAGAGGACCAAATTTTGTCTAGAAATCAAACCAAAATCTTATGAGGGTATCATCACCATTTTTATTTGAAATATCTTGCCTTACATGTTCTTAAATTTCATAAGTTATATTAAAGTATAGGAGAAATTGGTATTTTGTTGAATTTACCAAATATTAATTCCCCTCAAGTAATATTCATGTATCCGTTTAATTTCTACACCTTCTTTCTTCTCAGGGGTAGTTAAATCACTCCATTTAACCTTAGTCGTGTAATGCTTATTATATTCTTTAGACCAAAGGAAATTCCTTAATAATTTCTTAATTATTTTGATAATACTAGTAGGTATCATAAGGCGGGATGACAAGTGAATGTGAAAGTTGTTTAAGACTGAGTTGACAAGCTAGATTTTACCAGCTAAAAAGAGGCTTCTATAAGATCAAGCTAAAATCCTTTATTGGAACCATTCAATCAGTGGAAGAAAATAATTATAAGTTGATTTGCTATTAGATATAGGTATCCCAAATTAAGTAGAAGGAGGTCTCTTATGTCTTCTCTTTCTTTATTAATGGAGAGCCTTGAAATCAAAGCATACATGGAATTATCATCTACTTTTGAGAACAAGATGTGGTCATCTACAAAGAATAAGCTATATAATTTTAACTTTTAACATTAAAAAGGAAAATGAATTTGTTACTTTGGCTAGTGGAAATAAGTCTTAGAGACTTCCTTTGCTAGTATGAAGAGATATGGAGAAAGATCTTCTTTTCTAATGTGCTTGGCTCCTTTGATGAGTTTGGAAGCCTCACCATTAATAAGAACACTATATGAGATAGAAGAAATGCACTGTTTAATCCAATTCACAGGTAAGATAGGAAAACCAAAGGCCTTGAGAGTATGGAAAAAAATTCCGGTCAATAGAACTAAAAGACTTTTTGGAAATATATTTTAAGGATGGAATCTTTGGATAAATGCTTCCTATTATCACCTTTGAAAAGCTCCTAAGCTATTAGGATATTGTCCCCTATTAATGTGTCTTTTACGAATGCTCTTTCGGTAAAATTGATTTACTAAGGGAATAACTCCTACAATTTGTTTACTAGTAACTTGGATATCAGTTTATAAATTATGTTACAACATGCAATATGTTTAAAATCCTTAAAGGAAGAATTATTACTCACCTTGGGAATAAAGCATAAAAAGGTTTCATTAACCTCCTTTAACGTTTTGCTATAATTGAGGAGCTTTAAGATAACATCCATAATAATAGATCTAAGTTTTTTTTCTAAGTTCTCTGAAAGAAGAGGCAACTCATCACATCAGAGCTTGTAGCCTTGTTAGGATGTATAAAAATAAAACATGTTCCACATTTTACTATAAATGGATTGGTTACGTAGGAAAGTTCTTAATCAGTAAGTTGGCCTTTAATAATTTATTATAAGAGTTGGAGAAAAGAGTGACAACTAGTTGAAGTTCCTAAATTGCCAAAGAAGAAATTATATGATTCTTGAAAAATCCCTTACTGGGTACCAATTTTGTTCCTTTGAGCTTCATATATATGATTGATTCTATTATGGTTCTTTCAACTAAGGATTGAATTATAGAAAAAAAAAAAGAACTCATATCACCTTCTAATAACCAATTAATTCTTAATTTCTGCTTCCATAGTGAATGGTTGATCTCAATAGCATTGGTGTAATTAAAGAGACTACTATGCTCTTCATTTTAAAATGATTAATCAGCAGGTGATTGAGATTAGTCGATTCTTTGCTTGAATTATAACATAAAAGGTATCCTTTATTCTTTTCTTATTAAGGGATTTAAACTCCAAATTTATTAGATTGAGTTTCTACATATACTGTTTACATCCTCTAATATCCTAGGATAACCGTTTCTTTAGAGCTTCCTTGAAGTTATCCACTTCCATAGTATATGTTGAATTTAAAAGGATGGAAAATTTTCTTAAAACCCAATAAGTTTTGTACTAGAATTTCAGTGTGATTCGAAAATAAGGGATTAGTAAAGGTTGCTTTATTATTAGGGAAACAAGTCAACCATTGTCCATTCATCATATCTTTGGCTAATTTCTTCCTTAGGAACCAATAATCCTTTTGTTTCTTGCTTTAACTATAGAATTGTCATTCTATAGAAAGGTCAGTAACCTATAGACCCCTTACATATTCCCTTAGGTCCTCTGAGTAGTTCTTAAGGCAAGCATTACCTTCAACATTATATTGGTGTAACATGTTATTGAAATCACTCAAGATTATCCATGGAAGATTGATAATAAGTGTTAAGCTCTTTAGCTCCTCCTATAATGGAGTTCTATAAAATATATGATTGTAAACATACACATATGTAATCTCTATACTAATATTATTCACTAACAATCCCTTAGAAAGATTAATAAACAGGTATTGTATAATATAATTCCTAGTTTAGATCTTATAGGGTCATAAAAAATTATAATTCGAACTCTACAATGTTGTTGGATATTGGTGATGAGCTTCTAACCTTTCTTTAAGAATCTTACATACCTCTATCAACTTGGTTTTAACTAATCCTACAAAATAAGGGTTGGTACTATATAGGTAATTTTTAAGTATAAGTTGTTCATTAAGGTAATTAAAGTCCCTAACATTCCAACAGAGGAGGGTAATAGATTAGGGGAAGACATAAAGCCTTTTCTTTTTCTATTTGATCTCCTTCTATTTACTACTTGGAAATTCTTTCTTGCATCATCAAGTAACTTGTTAGGAGTTATAGCCTCTTTTGGAATGTTTTCCTCTTGAGAGTTTTCCAACTTAGATTAACAACCTCAGTGTCTAGATTTCCTACCACTCCTACTTTAAGGTCATTAGTAAGTAATTAGGCATCAGTACTTAGGACTAAGGAGTTGGTTCTTAGTTTAGATTCTTTAGTGTTAACTCCCTTGAATCCTTTGTAAAGGAACTCATTAGTTCCTTATAAAAGCTAATTCTAAGTACTCTTTTAGTTGGTTGCCATTTCTTCTTCTACTTAAAGTTAGGTCTCCAATTATAGGAAACTTTCATCGAGTCCTAAAAAAGTTCTCCATCTTCATAAAGCCTTATAATTGGAATAAGTTCAAGAAGAGGTCATAAGATGTCCACCCAAGTGTATCCCACTTTTTTCATGTTAGTAGTATCTTCATCCAAGCATAAAGGCTTACCAAGGTAGCTAGTAAGATAGCTTAGGCCCTTGATAGTGTAGTAATCTAATGGAAGACTATAAATGTTAAGATATAAAGGAACTTGCTTCACCTTATTGTTTTGCATGTTAAAGCTAGGTTTCCATTTTTATACAAATAAGGCTTAATATAGAAATGTCGTAGACCCACTTCAATTACCATTTGAGCCTGGAATGAGGGAAGCAAACCTGAAAAGGAACAAATTTTCTTTAAGAACCAAGACTTCTAACAAGCTTAAGTACTTCTTATGGAGAAGAGCCCATTAGTTGATTTCCTGGGAAGCAGGTTTTCTATTTAGAAAAAAACCTATTGAAGTACAATTCCATTTTAAAGCCCCCCTTCTTTGAGGATATCAATCATATGAGCTACTATGGAAGAGTCCTCTATTGGCAGACAATGATGAATCTTCAGAGTTGGGGTAGTATTTTTGAGGGCTTATAGCTAAGATTTTTTGGTGAAAGAAATGCCTGGAGATGAAAAGGAGGTAAGGGATAGGTTACAGGAGGAGCTAGGGATGTAGGAGGAGGAGGGGTAGGGTGATAGGATTGAGCTTATCCTAAAGATGAGACAAATTCTGAGAAGTTCACTACTTCACAAAACTAAAGAAAGAAAGAAAGAAAAGAGCAATGGTTAGAAAAGAAAGCCAGAGGGAATAGATCAAAAGGAACAATAGGAAAAGATACCAAATAAGGCGAGAAAGCAATTTAAGGCTAAAAGATCAAGAAAAAAACAAAGAATCTTCGAGGAAATGGAGATTATTTTTGTATGTTGACAAGTGTTATAATCTAATTTAAAGTTTAATACAAATATTAGGAATTAAAAAGTACCTTCAACCTATTTTTATTATAATTAAACAATGTATAAAATCATGATTTTGAAGATTTTTTTGTTTTTAATGGGATAAATTCAATTTTAATACTAAATTAGTTGTTAAGAATGATCAATAATTAACAATCCTAAAGTTATTTAAAGCTTAATGTTTTATGATATATGGTATGACTATTTTTATGAAGTTATTAACATAAATCCGAATTTTGAAGTTTTCTCATATGTCAATCATATAAAATAGAGCAAAGGGGTGTCAAAGTAAATTCAGTGTGTCCCTTTTCAACATATTTACATATCCTGCCACTTACCTCATCTCATTTTTCTCTCCACCCGCACTCTCACTAAATCTACTTGGTCAGTTCACCTCCTAACATGACACGAGTACGACTCCTTTAGCCTTCCTCTTCCTGTCTTTTATTTATTTATTTTTTATCACTATCAATTCAAAATCAAACCCCCAAATCCAGAATCCATAAACTCTTGTTTTCTGCTCTTCAACAACTCGTTAATTACTTCTCCGATTCCTCTTATTCCTCCAATTTCCATTTTATCCTCTTTTCTGGCGCCGTTTTTTTTGGTTGTTTCGCTCACTTTGAGCCGAAACCTTATAATCGGTGGTTTTTGACCCCAATTTCATGCTTAGGGTTTCGATCCTTCGAGTTCTAGTTGATCTTTTACGCTCTTAGTCATGAAGCGGGAGCTCGATTCTGTGGCCGTTGATCAGTGTGGGGAGACTGTGACTCAGTCACCGACTCAACAGGCTCTTAGCTGTAGTAAGAGAATCAAGTTCGATAAGGTAAATGGCTACTTTGTTTATTCTCGGAAGAGTAGAGCTAGTGAATTATTTGACTGTGTCAACGTTAATGCACGAGATAAATCAATTGATGGTTTTGAAGAGTCAAAATTTGAAGTAAGTAATAACGGAATGAGTATAGATAATGATTCGAGAGGAGTTTGGGTTGTTAACGGGGAAAATGGAGTGTTGGACAATGGAAGTAAAAATTGCGGGGTTATTGAAAGTGTAATTAAAGAGAGACAAAGGGTTGATAATGTGAATGAAGAAAGCCAAGTGGTTGGTAATCTGAGTGATGATCGAGCTCATTGCAGTGTGGAGATGGGTATGTTTAAGGATGACAAGCCGGGTGAGGTTGATGAAGACGGTCCTATTATGTTGATGGTTAAAAAGGGCAGTTCTCTGAAGAGGAAGAAGTTGAAACGGTTTACTAGGCCCACTATGAAAGTTAAAGGCGAGGCTGTTGAGGTTAAGGTTAATGGGTTTGACGCTATCGATGGTGAAGCAGTTTCAAGAGTTGATGTCGAGATGATAGCAGAAGGAAGTGCATTGACTCCACCAAAGAAGAATTTGGAGTTGAAAATGTCAAAAAAGATTGCGCTGGAGAATGTACCGATGACAGTCAAGGAACTTTTTGAGACTGGTTTACTTGAGGGGGTGCCGGTGGTATACATGGGTGGCAAAAAGGTACATTTTCATTTTTTGCATGAGTTTTCCTGCAATTGATTCTTTTCATTTAAGGCAGCTCATAAGATTCTGTTTGTCTCCTTCGGAAATCTTAGTTCCAAGCTTTTGGACTCCGGGGTATGATTAAAGATATTGGGATTCTGTGTTCTTGTTCACTCTGCAAGGGCCGTAGAGTAAGTATGGTTTACTTCTGCAGTATGTTTTGTTGTTGCAATGTGGTTCGACATATACATCATTTTTTATGATTGTTTCTTTCACTGCATAGGTCATTCCACCTTCGCAATTTGAGATTCATGCAATCAAACAATACAGACGTGCAGGACAATACATTTGTTTTGAGAATGGCAAGAGCCTGCTTGATGTATTGAATGCATGCAGGTCATCTTCTTTGGATACTTTAGAAGCTACAATTCAAAGTGCCATTAGTGGCTTGCCTGAAGAAAAAACATTCACTTGTAGAAGATGCAAAGGTGGCTTATTTGGTTAAATATTCTGTTTTGTGATATTTCTGTGGGAAATTTATTCAAAAACTTTTATTATCATTGTTTCTTTGAAACAACCTAGGTATCTTTCCTACGTTCTATGTTGGCAAAGTAGGGCCTCTGTGCAATTCATGTGCAGACTCCAAAGAATCCCACGGAAGCTTAACTATAGAAACTAGTGCAACTGCTAGGTATGCCATTTGTTATCCTTTTAACTGATATGATCCTAGTCACTCAATGAATCAGCATGGTAGGTTTTTCCTACTATCGTGTGAGGTATGTATGCGTGAGATCGGTTTTTTTAACATACTTTCTTTTTCTTATTTTAGCTCAAATGAACCAATTTTGACTATGGACTGCTCCAACAGCGTTTCAATTGGTACATCCTCGCTGGAGAGTACTCCAGCTATGATTAAAAGAAAGTTGGTATCCCTTGTGGTTCTGTGATTTGTCAGTGTATATTTTTTCCCTTGTTTTGCTTTTGTCTTTGGAAAGCAAGTAACACCCGAGCACATGATTTATGCCTACATTCATTTCCTTACATTGCATTGCTGTATTGTCATTTTGTGACTTTTGCCCTTATATGGGTACTCATTTGAATCATTCAGGTCAGCCAAATCACAAATAAGAATAAAGTCCACAAATTCCCCGGTGCGCATGTCATCTAGAAAAAGGACTGAACAGAAAGCAGCGTTTGCGTTAGTATCATATACATCTCCGATTCTACTTTATTGCTTTTATCTGACATAGACGCTGATTTTTTTTAACCTTTTTGTCATAGTAAGAAAATGTTTGTGGTTTTTCCTGTCAATCATTTGGCAAGACTTATTAGTTTTAAACATTCTTTTGGATACTTTGGGGTGTTATGCTATCTTGTGTACATTCCTTATTTCATAATTCTACACTACTTCAGGTCATTAGTATATGATCAAAAATCCCTAAAAAAGTGTTTCATTGCATGTATCATCAAGGAAACTTAAGCCGTGGAAGACCACATGGAGGTTGTTTTTTTTGACATCATGTTGATTTGTCATTTCCTTATCATGGTTTAAGATTTAACAATTGATTCATTATTTGACAAGTTTGCTGTGGCTTTTATTCTGAAGTTGCATTAGCATATAAACATTGTTATAATTTAATATTTTTATCTGTTCAGATTTTATTATTCGATTTCATTATTACACATTATTGAATTTACATGTTTCTTTTTTTGGGCCCTTGTTTCAGGAAATCAAAACCTTTATCAACGTCAAAGTCCTTGAAAAGCCTACCAGCAAGTGTTTCTTCCCAAAATAAGTGTCAGTGGAGAATAACGACAAAGTTAGATGCTTTCCCTATATTTGTATCATTGTTATTATTATTCTCACGATAGTTTTCTTGTATTTGTTGCTTCTTTGTTATTAAATCTGTTTATGCATAGTAATTGGTTGTGATTATTATTTTTTTTCTAAAGAGATCAGCGCTTGCATAAATTGGTTTTTGAGGAAGGTGGATTGCCTGATGGAACTGAAGTAGCATACTATGCTCGTGGGCAGGTGGTTAAAATAAATATTGTGCATGCTTATGTATTGTCACATTCTTAGTGTGTAAAGTAATGAACTCTTGTGGACAGAAATTGCTTTTGGGTTATAAAAGGGGCTTTGGAATACTTTGTTGTTGCTGCAATTGTGAGGTACAGTTTGATTCTAGTTAAATGTTTTGGTTCTGTAATCTCCTGTCAAAGGTGCTGAAAATTCATAATTAATAATGCACAGGTTAGCCCCTCAACCTTTGAAGCTCATGCAGGCTGGGCTACTCGCAAGAAACCGTAAGATTGTACACATTACGTTTTTGATGCATATATCTTTCCATGTGGTTTGATAAAATGGACCTTTTGTTTTCTTGACAGCTATGCATATATCTATACCTCTAATGGTGTGTCACTCCATGAATTGGCAATCTCTCTTTCAAAAGGCCGCAAGTATTCTGCTAAGGATAATGATGACCTGTGTATTGTTTGTGCGGATGGTGGGAACCTTATTCTTTGCGATGGATGCCCAAGGGCCTTTCACAAAGGTTTGTAATTTTTTTTTTTTTGTCATCATAAGAAGATTGATATGCTTCTTAAGATAAATTATCTTGTTAAAGTCCTTGGTTATCCAATGTCTTTTCTTGAGCGCGCTTGGAAATTGACTAGGTAGTTGGTGTATCTTTTATCCCAAGGATTACTTCAATGGAACTTTTTTATGCCCTGAATTGTGAATACAGTGAATTGTCCATCGTGAGAAACAAATATAAATAGTTACAGGATGAAATAAAGGCAACAAAGAAGGAACTATTGTAACTATGATGGGTTTTCGGCAGTTAATATGTTGTATCAAGAATCATTCACCATGGGGAATCTCTAAAGGCCAAAGCTTAGAAAAACTTGCTCTTTCTTTTTGTTAGTTTTGGGCCTTTCCAAACTACATAAGATTGGGCTTCCTTCAAACTTTTAGTGCTCTAATTGTCTAAACTCAAGAAGGGATAGTCAATTTCTCGACCATGGTTATTTAGGTAATACACTCATACAATGCCCCACTTTTTTATTCTGCTGAAACATGGTACCTTTGCTTTGAAGGTGCATGTCAAGATTTACAGTACTAATCTTTTGTTTATTATAATACAATTATTGCTCAAGAGTTATTGTCGCTTGTAAAATTAAGTTTTTCCTCTCTTTTGGTGTTTATGTATCTGCGTTATGGGCCTGACACTCTTTTTCTCCAACAATTATACATTGCTTACTTCTAAATTTTTAAGGACCTATAGCTTCGCTACCATTAAAAGGAGTCAACAGGAAAAGCTTGTACTTGCTTTAACACATACCTTGTGTTGTTCTTAACTATAGATTGCATGTACATTTGGTTTAGAGGTGGGACCATGTTCTTTACTTGTTTTGTTTCTTTAAAATTCATGGCAATTTTCTTATTTAAAATTTATTATTTGATCTTAAGAACAATAAAACAAAACCTAACATCTGATTCTATATGAACTTTTTCTAAGGAAATTGTCATTTCCATTTAGTAATTTTGATCTGCATGAATTGATATCGTGAGCAATTTATTGCCTATACAGGATGTGCATCTCTACCAAGTATTCCACAGGGTGACTGGTATTGTCAGTTTTGCCAGAATATGTTCCAAAGAGAAAAGTTTGTGGAATATAATGCAAATGCTGTTGCAGCTGGAAGAATTTCTGGTGTTGATCCTTTAGATCAGATAACCAAGAGATGCTTGCGTATTGTAAGAAACATAGAAGCTGAGTTTACCGGATGTGTGTTATGTCGGTACGAGTTACGCTTCAATCCGAAACTATTTGAATTTGCAAACATTTTAGTGATTCCTAAACTTTGTTATATTTGTAATGATGTAGGTCCAATGATGATTTTATGTGGTCTCTTCAACTTTTCTTTGACATTATTCATTTGATTTTGCTGTGTGCAGGGGTTATGATTTCAGCAGATCTGGATTTGGACCACGAACAATAATACTGTGTGATCAGGTAGTTCTCTGGACTATTTTCTGTAATTTATTTATAATTTCAAACTGTGAAATGACGAAATATTAACTTCTTGCTTCTGTAATGAGAAATTGATATTGGGATTAGTTTTTTTTCTCTTGGATTTCTAGTCAAGTTCTTTACATGTTTGAGCAATTTCATGCTTTTCTTAGATTTATTAACTCAGAACTAGTTTTTAAATCTTTGCTTTTCTGCAGTGTGAGAAGGAGTTTCATGTTGGCTGTTTGAGGAGCCATAAAATTGCAAACTTAAAGGTTTGTGCTTTTACTGTTGCCATAGTTATGTGATGAAGATCTTTGAGTTGATGTATACTTATTTCACATTCTATTGAGTAATTTTTTTTTTTTGGTGATCATGAATTGAAGATGTTTGACTACCTGTTTGCAGGAATTGCCAAAAGGGAGGTGGTTTTGTTCCATGGATTGCAGTAGGATCCATACTGCTTTACAGAAATTGATCGTTCGCGGAGCAGAAAAACTTCCAGACTCTCTTTTGGAGGTCATAAAAATGAAGCATGAGCAAAAAGGTTTAGAAATCATTAGTGACATTGACGTAAGATGGAGACTTCTCAGTGGCAAACTCTCTTCTCGTGAAAATAAGCTGTTACTTTCCCAAGCTCTAATTATTTTCCAGGTGAGTACATTCCTTGCTTACAAGCAACAATTTACATAGTTACACTTGATGTATGCCACCTTTTACATGTATGATTCTTCAGCTGGTTTATATTTTAATCTGGATGTGCAAATTGTGATGCATCCGGTATTCTGTGGAGATGCATTTCCATAAGTCGCATAATCTGAACAACTTTGCTACTAGCTGTTACTGTTATGAAGTTTAATTCTTTGTTCACAATATATTATTCATTTGTCAAGTGTCAATGGATTATAAATATATTTTTTTTACCTTTCATTTGAAAATTATTGATGAAGTGAGATATGTTATTTACGCTTCAGGAGTGTTTTGATCCCATAGTTGATTCAACTGGACGTGACCTTATTCCATTGATGGTTTATGGGTAAGCTAAGTGTTTGCAGGACTCCTGTCTGCTGCTCTCTTACCTAATATGCTAACTGTATAGGTCTGATTTTCTCAGGAAGAATTCCAAAGGCCTAGATTATGGGGGAATGTTCTGTGCAGTACTAACAGTCAAGTAAGCCTCAACTTTCTATGTAAATGGGAGCAATTTTTCTTAGTAATAGCAACTTACGCATCTGTTGTTGCAGCTCATTTGTTGTGTCAGCTGGAATTCTTAGAATATTTGGGCAAGCAGTTGCCGAGCTTCCTCTAGTTGCAACCAGTAATGGGAATCATGGCAAGGTGATTATGATGCCCTTTCTGTTTCTCCCTTAATTGTTTTAATAGATGGACATGGATTTTTTTCCATGCCCAGCTTCAATCACTGTTCAGAACAACTTAAGTGTCTTTGCACTTGATAAAGTTTTCGAAGATTTTTGGTCAACTGTTTGAATATTTGGATAGCTCATCTTTAACTTTTGGTAGCTAATTATCCTCACAGGGGTACTTCCAGTTGTTGTTTTCCTGTATCGAAAAGCTGCTGTCCTTTTTGAATGTTCAGAGCCTTGTTCTTCCAGCCGCTGAAGAGGCAGAATCTATATGGACCGAGAAATTTGGTTTTCAGAAAATTGACTCAGACCAGGTAAGCACACTATTGGACATGAACACATAGAAGTTACATCCACAGATATGCAAGTATATTTTCTCAGGACAGAAATGTTTGTGTTCGGTCGGATGGGCACAAATTTATGTTATAGCTTGTCAGATTTTGATTCCTCTGTTTACTCTGCTACAGCTTAGTATATACAGAAAAAGCTGCTGCCAGATGGTGACCTTTAAAGGAACTTCAATGCTACATAAACATGTTCCTGCATGTCGAATCCTCACTCAAAGTACGGAGTCTATAGTGTCGTAGACAAATGGAAGATCCATTTTCCAGGGGGAAGGGAGCGAGAAAGCCTAGTGTCTTACTTGGCATATTTATTTCATTTCTTTAATTCTTTCTTTCTTCCTAAAATGTGTATAGCTAGATACCAAAACAATTACATATGTCGAGTGCTTCGCATTCTGTGATCTAGAGTGAGTGATACCAAAAACATGGCCAATGTGCTGACCATCAAAGTCCGTTTAGGTGTTGCTAATTTTACTGATAAAACAACCCATGGTTTACCTATAAAATGTATATTATTTCGATATGTAGCCCAAAGTCACAACACTCATCTGCTTGAATTCCAACACCAAGATATGAAAGGAAAACAAAAAAATAAATATCAAAATTTCGCAGTTGCTTGCTTTTATCTGTAAAATTTAAATCCCTTAGGGTTTTAGGATGGGTCAAACAGTCTTTTGCTTGCAGGTACACGAAATTGGACTTGCCAAGAGGGCAATCGTGGAGGTATCACAGAAGTAGAAATGATTATCGGCCTTAAAAAGCCTCGAGTGAAAAGTCAGGGCGTCCTTTGCATTTTTCTTGGGGGTAACTGAGCAATACTGACCCTTAAGTTCACTTGTTTTTTATTTCCAACCTGTTTTCATGAGGGTGTATGACTACAGTTTGGACTTTGGACCCTAAAACACAGCGGAAAAAAGAAAGAAATTAAACAAGGACAAGACTTCACAGCTAAGCGGGGGCGGTGCCAGAGCCCATAAGTTATTTCCAAGTAGAAGATTGACTCAGAGTTTCTCCTTTTTTGAAGCAATATTCATGTCAAGGCACTTGAAATGGCAGCAACAGCTAAATCCAGAGGATCAGTTCTTCGGTCCCGAATCTCTGTTCCTGTGTCCATAGCCTCTCAACCAACTAATTTATTGCAACAAATGACCCAGAAGGCTTTGGGCACAGGGGAACAGGAATTCGGAAAGACCTGTTCCGCCTTCTGGCTTACTTGCTTAATGTTCATAAATTGTCAAAATAATAAAACAAGTGCTGAGCAGATGGACAATGTTGGGAAATTTTATTGCTTTTATATCATGACCATAATAGCCTTCTTCTTCTCGTGCTAGCGTATGCATATTCCATTACTTCAAATTTATTCCACTTCTCCCTGCCTCATTTCTTTTCTGCACCATGAGCTCTAAAGCAGAAGCTAATGAACCCATCATCACATCCACTAACATCTCTTAGACCCATACATTTCTTACCTCCCACGCTAATCATCAGCCAAACTCTTTCCCATAAATTTAACACAACCAAACTCAAACTTAAACTTCCCTCGTAGTAGCAAGATAAGATTTCTTTAAGATTCCCCTAAATCTCATGAGAAACAAAGCACCATCATTTTGGCTGGCCTTTGCCATAGCTCTAAGTTCCTTCATAATCGCCCTCTATACTGTTCCTTTTTCACCTGAAGCAAACTCATCCATTAGCATTAGTAACAGTTTTGGACTTGCCTTTCTCAACAGAATTGTCGAGAAAAGTGGCGTAGAGAATGTCCTGTATTCCCTAGCCGCAAAATCCTTGTATAGACACCATCATCATAGAAGACGCAGGATCAAATGCAACAACAACAAATGGAAATCTGCGTTGATTTACAGTTACAAAGTGTCACTTGTGTTCACTGTTGACAAGCATGGTTGTGGGAATTTCAGCAGCGTTCAGGACGCAGTTGATGCTGTCCCTGAGTCCAGCTCTTCTCCTACCCTCATTATAGTTGATTCCGGTACCTACAGGTTATGTTCTTGTGCTCTTCAAGTTTCTCGTGTCTGTTCCATTACTGTGTTTCTTGGTAGTCCATGAGCGTACTTTCCTTCAATTTATCACACAAGAGACATGACCTGCTTTAATGAACTGTATCTTGCAGAGAGAAGGTGATAGTTCACGCTAACAAAACAAACTTGATACTTCAAGGTCAGGGTTATCTCAATACTGCTATTGCATGGAACGACACTGCAAATTCTACTGGAGGCACAATCTATAGCGCTTCAGTTGCTATCTTTTCCCCCAACTTCACTGCTTACAATATTAGCTTTGACGTAAGGCATTTCTCACGCCACACATAACTCAAGTTGTTATCAAATTTTATCTGTAACTCCTTTATTTGATGGATTTTCTTGTGGGGTTCTTGAGAAGAACACAGCTCCTTCTCCATCACCAGGTCAAGCGGGAGGTCAAGCTGTGGCACTTAGAATAGCAGGTGATCAAGCTGCGTTTTATGGATGTGGATTTTATGGTTCTCAAGACACGCTCAATGATGATCGTGGAAGGCATTATTTTAAAGAGTGCTTTATCCAAGGGTCTATAGATTTCATTTTTGGCAATGCTAGATCATTCTTTGAGGTATTTTATTTTTTCTAATGTTTCTTGTCTTGAAATTTTTGCTTGCACAGCAAGTTTAGTCTTCCTTTGTATGCCCTTTAACCAATGAATTATAGCTTCCCTATAAAAGTCGTTACTTTAGGATAGTTTGTTATTTAGGACGTGAAAAGGAATACTGTTGTATTGAAAGTGGACTTCTAGGGTGTAACTACTGAACCAAAAAGAAAGTGACTTTTCTTCTGTAGATAATGCTACCCTACTCTTTCTGGAATTGAGTAAGTTTTAGATCATCAATAGCCCATAGAGTGATGGACAAATATTAAAGTGATTAGCTAATTCTGGCAGGGATGTACCATCAATTCCATAGCAAAGCCACCAACAGGAGGAGTAAGTGGATCTATTACAGCACAAGCAAGGCAATCAGCAAGCGAGCAAACAGGTTTTTCCTTCGTGAATTGTAGCATTGGTGGAAGTGGAAAAGTGTGGCTTGGTCGAGCTTGGGGAGCATATGCTACTGTTATCTTCTCCACAAGTTACATGTCTGATGTTGTTTCTCCAGATGGATGGAACGACTGGAGAGATCCCTCTAGAGACCAGTACGTGATCTATCCCTTTTATAGATGTTAATAATTTCCTCTCTCTTTTTCTTCATTCAAATTTGCCAGAATAAGGTTTTTGATTCAATGTAAAACCAAATTTGTTTTTATATTGATGACAGATTTAAAATTTGATAGAAATCTATTGTAAGTAGTGTCTTATGAAGGATTTCATGATGCCATTTTGCCAGAATATAATTAGATTAACAAATGAACTGTTCAATAGTTAATTATCCAACTTATGAATCTTTCCATAGATAATTATAATGCAATTCGTCCTTTCATCATACTATTCTCCATTTAGTTTGGAGTATAGGCTATGTGTCAACTTAACATGTTTATATTTCAATGTGTCATTCCAGGACGGTATTCTTTGGGGAGTACGAGTGTTTTGGAGCTGGAGCAAACTACAAAAACAGAGCTTCTTATGGGAAACTACTGACGAAGGATGAGGCAGCACCTTACGTTGATGTTTCCTATATCGATGGAAATCAGTGGCTTAATCTGCAGAATAAATTATCCAGCTTTTCTGATGATGGCAAGAACCAAGATTTCATTTGGACTCATTGACATTGCTTAGTAATAATAGACAACATCCACAGTAATGTGCTAATTTTGATACACTTCAAGTCACAGAAAGATTACAAAGAAGGATTGCCATAAACATAATAAGATAACTAGTTCAGAACTTCAATGTTTTGTCTTCTGTACTTTAACTAGAAGACGGTTCTTCGAACAATCAGACCCAGTTCAGAAATGCTTTCTTCTAGTCACTACCAGACGTCTTACAGTAACCATTATTTTGTGACTACTACTTGGTAATGGATACGCCACCAATACTACGACCCAATAAAGCTGATCAAGCAGTATTTCCATTCGCAATCACTTGCGCATGAATGGCAATTCATTCATTTTTTTTTTCTTTCCCGTTTCTAACCAAGCTCAGTATGCATATGGTGTCACTTCTGGAACTCCAAGACGGTAAAGAAATAGTCAATATATAGAGCCCTGAATTGAGAGAAACCTGCCGAGAGACCTATCTGCTTAAACTCTTGGTCAGTTCTGTTCTTACCCTTGGCCCCATATATTGTCATGATAAATATGTCGTTTTCGAGGAGAGCTCGAGTTCTGTGACTGTCATCTGAATGCGTTGGCAACACTGGCTCGCAAGCTATCAGCTTCCCCCCAGCTGGAAGCACCTTGTAACAGTTCTCCATTATCTGCTTGCATTCTTCATCCTTCCATGTACACAAAATCCACTGCCAAAATAATCAATGGTATGTTTGGTTCAATGGAATAGAAATTCTGTTCCTAGTGTATTCCTAACATTTATGTGTTCTTGCGTTTGGTTTGGTTAGAAAAAGACCATGAGAAAAACTATTATGAGGTTTTATTATTCCCTGTACATGCTAAAGAACACCATACCATGGGGAATAATAATAATAATAAAATTGAAAAAATATAATTAAAAAAATAAAATAAATTAATAAATTAATAATTAGTAGAAAATTAATAATAATAATAATTATTAATAATACGAATAATAAATTAATAAGAATAGTAAAACTAATAATAATAATAATCAAAAAATTAATGGCAATAATAATAGTAATAATAATAAATAACAACAACAATAATAATAAACCAATCAAAAATAATAACAAACAAAAAATAATTTTTTAATCATTTTATTAATTATTCCTTTACCATTTCAAATTTATATTTTCAAACTATAAATATTATCTTTAACAACACAATAGTAAACCAATCAAAATAATAATCGTTCTATTCAATTCCTTCTCTATCTATTCAATTCCACGCAAATAATTCAGGTCTTGCGGGGCTCGTACGGAATTATGAACAGTAAGAGTTGGGGTAGAACCTTTATATATATATATATATATATATAATCATTGTAGCTGTCAGAAAGTAATTTGGCCTTTCTGAATGTCTGACGTGATCGCTGGTCTGATCTAATAATAAAAGAAGGCTTTCCTATGTTTAAGATTGATCTCGCGTATAAGCTGACATGTTTATCCTCGGAGTCACTAAGGAACTATACAAAGTGGTATCTTACATTTCACTGTCCAATTGAACGAACCTTAATTTAAAATTTAGATGTAATCATGATCTTAACTCATACTTCGACATTTTAATTCTAAATTACTAATGCTGACATATGGCCCAGATAGTTACACCACATGAACTTTAAATCAATGTGATAGGCTGACAGGACTGACAACATTAAGACAAGCAAAAGGGAAAAGGAAAGAAGACGATATCACGTGTTCCACTTTCATCTCATCTACACATTGATCCCACATTTTATGAAATGGGATATAACGGAGTAGTGGACCGAAGGAACGAACATGCAAAGAGAAGAAGGATTTTCAGGTATTAGAAATAGCCGAGGAAAAATCTCTGACTCACCTTCATAAAAATGGCATCCGCACCAGGAATTGCCTCGAACATGTTCCCACCTATGTGAGAAACACCTACAACCACCATCCTCGCTATTTCAAAATCTGTACTTACCCTATTGCTTGATATTATTATATGGTCCCATTTACTAGCAAATCTTTGGAAACGATTGCTTGATATTTGTTAGCGGGAAAATGACAAAAAAGAGAAAAGAGAGAAAGGGTTGGTTACTTCTTTCAAAGCTTTAAGAGCCTTATATTTATGGCTATACCGTGCTGTTTTGGCACGAGCATGATGACAGACATGTGAAAGATCGGGGAAAAAAAGGGTATTATAGGTAATTGCACTTACCAGGAATTTTGGCTGCTCTAGCAACAACCTCCGGCAGATCAAAGTTAATGCCTTGAATCTTAGGATATTTTTGGACTATCATTCTAAGACAATCCCCTGCACTCCCACCTACGTCAACCAATCTCTCAACGCCTTCAAACCCATCGTAACCGTCCAAAAACGCTTTCATGAACGGCACAGATACACCCGCCATTGCCTTCTGCATCAACCCATTCATTTCCGCCTGTTTCCCGTAGTAGAGGTACGCAGGCTCGCCGTTTGCCTTCACAAAGGGCTCCGTCGTCGAGTCCATCACTGCCTCGTGCACCATCGGCCACGCTCTCATCAGCGCGTCCTTATCACACACCGGTAACAACGGGTTAACATAACTTCAAGTACATAAAATATAAGACCAAGTAAGGACTTAAACTTATGCTTGTTTCATCGTACTTGGTGATGTTGGAGAACGTAGGGTGCGTAGGAGAGGCCGTCTGCGTCAGAGACGAGGGTTTTACCGACATCGGTGAGAGAGTATTTACGGACGGAGGCGTTGTCGAAGTGGTCAATGTGTTCAGAGAAGACGCCGTAGCTGGTTAGCATGCGGAGGATGCGTCGGAGATTCTCGGGGTCGCCTCTGCCGGCGGGGTTGACAGCGGAGAGGATCTCTGCGGAGGAGAGCGGGGAGTTGACGCCGCCTTGCCAGATAGCGTCGGCGACGTTGAGACGAACGATGGCCTGCAGAGACATGGGTACGCTGATCATGTTGGCGAGTTCTATAATGGCTAATCTTGCACTGTTTCTCTGCTCTGAACTCTCGTCTTCCATGGATTGAGAGTGAAAGAGATAATAAGATCAGAGTTTTGGAAAAGTCGAGTAATATACACCTTATTTCTAGTCAGTAGAGAAGCTGATTAACCATTGGTGAAGTACATTCACCAATCAAAAGACTAAAAAACAAAATCAGGGAGTAGTTGGGATTTCTGCGGGAATAGGTTAAAAGCTCTACATTTTGCGGTGTTGTTCACAAGATGAGATAACGCTACAAAAGACACTTCTTGTTTTACCAATTTTACATCAACAGCTGTGATTGACTAGGAACGTGAAACAGACACTTTCTGTTTTACAATAACATTTCGTTAGGGACAGACTTTGGCTGATTTGATTATTTAAACAACCATAAAATTTGAAGGAGTCCAAACATATGGCTGTCTCTTTGGCTAAATGCCCAAATTTGAACTGAGTTCGATCAATTTAGGATAAATATTTTAACCTGCTCAGTTAAGGTTTAAACGTTATCGAGTTTGTTCAATATTAGACTATTTTAGACAGAAATCTAGCAGTGTTATACATGAGCCGTTAAGTCAATTTGAAGAGGGCAAGTGGATTTCAGATGTCACGTAAAAAACACGTAGATTTTCATAAAAGAAAAAAAAGAAAATTATTTTACATTTTTACTTAAAACCCCAAATATTCACCCTTTTTCTTTCGGAAACTTAGCGAAAGCGGTTTTTTGATCCAACGTATTGCCTTTTCATGCATCATCACTACCGATCATTCTAATCCCTCTCGTTGATCCACATTCTAACTTTTGAAAACCATGAATAGGATAATTGTTGACATTTTTGCATCAAGGCTTTACTTCTATTACTTTCTTAACTATGAACTCACTGCGCATCTTGTTGAGATTAGATGGTTTATTTTCTTACATTCCTTTGAATTTGACATATATGGTAGAAGAATGTTCTTGTTTAAGTGGAAGACTTTTTACGTATTTCTTCTATTATTTGCTACTAAGAATTTAAACCTCGTGGAGAATCAAGGACATGTTTTGATACCTTGATTGTTGTCCCCAATTTTTATTCTAATTCTTAAAATTATTTCATCAATTGTAACCTCCTTGCTCTTCACCAAATTGCAACATTGTGTCATGATGAGCGGGCTAGGTGCTTCTTTAGTCACAAACTTTATTCTTGAAATGTTGTTGAAATCTCGTAATCAAAATAAACTTTTGGTGTAGGAAACACTTCTTAACTTGTTGCTTCGTAATTATCTACATTACAATTTGTATGATTAGGCTAAAGAAGCTAAGATCAAAGGCACCACGGTTTGAAGTTCATTTAAACCATTAGGCAACTTTTCACTTTTTAACTATAAGAAAATATAGTCTCTTGTATGTAACATAGTTATGCTTTTGAAGTTATAGTGTATCTATATGATGATCAAGACCTGTTCATAAAAATAAGGTGTTGAATGTATAAATACTTATGAACTGTACTAAAAACCAATCTTTTTACATTAAATTTCTATAACAAAATTGTTCTTCAACATTTAATCTTAAACAAATTCTTGGGGACATACATTTGCTTCTTGGCATTGACCTTTTCCTCTTTTCTTAAATTGTAGCCTTAGAGTTGCTGTCTAGATGTTGACATTGTTTATTTCTGCTGTATTGATATTCTGAATGTTTGAATATATTATGGTTGTTTTATCTTAGGATGTTTGTTGGTGAATGTATTGAACCATAGATGAATGGTATCCAAGGAGATAAGGGACATATATTCCACAAATGAACCACATATTGCCTTTAACTCGCAGATTGCCTTCTGCCTTAACATGCATAACGAGGCTGTATGTGCACTTAGGTTTACTCCAAATTCCCAAAAGGAGAAAGAAAGTACTGACAAGAGGAGGGAGAGATAGCAGCAGGAGCTTCCAATGCACATAGCTAAAGAGGACAATGATGAGTTCTGAGCAATCTTTGGCTAAAGATGTTTCCTTTCACCATAAAAATGCCCTCCAAGTAAAGATAAAGTGTTGTATGTCTTCCTTACAAGGAATTGTGGCCTAAGATTTAAATTGTTGTCTCGAATAAAAATATCCTTGCTAGCTTATTAAATTTCTCTGAGACTTTCATACTAATTTGAATGTGATCGCTTTGGCAACATGTTTGTGATTATCATTTTTCCAAGAAACCATTAGTTTCTTTCCATGCAAATGAGGTAAATAAAGCTGAAAAATATTTACAACTCAATGGTTATAGTTGGACAACTATAGTTCCATTGCTCAACTTAGGCTTTAATCAAGTTGGCCTTTATGCTAAAGTATTGATTAGCATTGATGTTTAGAATTCTTCTTGACAATTTCCAAGGAATGTTTGTTGACTGAATTAACTTTCATTTGCTTTTAGGTAAGCATTCATTACAATGGAAAATTGAATAGTGGAGAGGTTTTCGACTCAAATATTGATGAAACTCCCTTAAAATTTCGCCTAGGTAATGTTTACTGAATGAGATCTTGATTTGGAAAATATGTGAATATTCATATATATCCACCTTTGATCCTCATTTGAATTGCGTGCATTCTTTCCTTCCGTAAGGAATGAAGTTTCAGATGTATGGAATGTTGGTATTTGGTACCGCTGTCGCTTGCAACCAATTTCAAAAGAAATTACTTCCGTTAATACACTTTAATGTAGTAGTGCTAAGCGGATATCATTCCCACGAAGAATCTTAACGGCAACGAAATTACAAATTCAAATGGAACAAAGTAACGAAATTAGAGGCATTTTAATTCATGTAATATATAAAAAGAAGTAAAAGAAAAATCGCAAATCGAAAGTAATAATTGAATCTGAAAAATTAATGAGAAAAATACCTTGGTTTTCGGGTCACTGATATTATCATGCTAATATGGATCATCGTCATAAAATTGCAATCATTAACAAACATTCATTAGGAATATTTTCTCTTAAGTGTAATAACTAGAAACATGTATCCTAGCTTTCTTATTAAACAACAACCTAGATACGATCGTAGGTTTAATTGAATAATAGCTTTACGAACTAAGAACCAATGAGCAAGCGAAATACATGTACGTCATGCAATCAATCAAGCAAATATCTCCTCAGAAATTTTCAACTCTAACGTAGAGAAGACAATCCTAATTGCTACTTGTGATTAGCGAAATTGAACGTCATATTTCGTTAATCTAGTAATTGAACACATTAATACCTAGTTGCGCACTTAGAAACCAGTGAATTCAATTAGAGAGAGTAGATCAGAAGATATTCAATGTTTATTAACAACGTAAACTTTATTCAAGACATCTCACACATACTAGCAGATAACATGGATCCCCTCAACCAAGATAAAAAGTTTAACTACTCATGCTAGAATTGAAAACGAAAGAAATAACAAAACATAAAGTCTCTATCCTTGGTCATTTACTGAAAAATACGAAAATACTAAAGGAAGAAGGGCAGAAAATGTAAAAGATTGAAAGAAAACAGTAGAAACGAAAATCTCTAAGCTAGCTGCGTGAACAATAATTTTCCCTCCTTTTATACTTCTCTTTTCAATTTCTCCTATCTTTTCTTGATTCTTGTCCGATATTGTATCCCCTAATTTCAGGTGGTCAATCCCCTTGAAAGATGGCAATATAATCTTCAAAGATTGTGAGAATCTCGAATTTGACTTTTGAAAATATATCTGCAGATTTATTCCATCTTTAGACGTGGCCACGTCTAGTGACTGAATTGCTGCCAGATTTGGAATTTCTGATTTTCTTCATTTCTTTTTCATCTTTTTGATTCAATTTCATCTCTAAAGTGTTGAAAATCATATGCAAACAATTACAAGATGATTCCATTAATTTCGGATAATAATTTCAACCCATTAAAGATAATTAAGTATCAAATAAGTGCAAATTGATGACTTAACAAATTCCCCCACACCAAACCTTTGCTCGCCCTCAAGCAAACATGTCAAACCACTACACTTTATAAATTCATCCTTCAGAAGATTAAATACACATAATCCAGTAAGACTTAAGTTGCAATACATATCATAATCGCTTTTCACCAATGCAAATAAACGAAGTCAAAATAAGACATCTTTTGTCAAAAGCAAATATGAATTCAAAATAAATTCTTCTCACAGATTTCGCTCTTGCACTCAAGTGTTTGAGGACAAAGTTTTTCTCTCAATCTCCCTCTAAAAGATTGCACACACTACCATAGGCTTGCAATTTCACCAGTTATCATTCATTCAGATCACATGAGCTAATAGATCATAAGGACTTTATTCAGGGTTGTAATGGGGCTAGGTTCATAGGTAAGGTAAAAAATGGCAAAAGACTAATCACAAGCATTCACAAAGTATCAAGTAAAAGGGACACTTAAATTAAAATTCTAAGACAAGCACATGACACAGAGGTTACAACTACTCATACTAACTCACGATATTGTGCTATATTTTTCTTTTCCTTCTTTTTCTTTTATCTGATTTTTTCCTTTTTTCTTTTCTTTTCTTTTCTTTCCTTTTTCTCTTTTTTTAATTTTTTCTTCTTGTTTTTGAATAATGCTAAAAACAAGGGAAAACAACAAAAACAAGAGAAATAATAAATACATGAGTAGAAGTACCTATAATAGTATCCCAGAATAAAATACAAAACAAAAGTCCCAAATTACTTAATGCTTCATTCAACTTGTGATAGGGTAAGGTTAATGGGGTTTTTTGGGTTTTAAAAATAAGGTGATTGATTGAAAACACGGATAAGGCTAAAAAATGTTTGCAAGGAAAAATAAGTAGGTGGGTCAATTTTAAGCTAAGGTTGTAAAAACAAGGAAGGCCTTAATCATTTCTATATCCTATGTGATCAAACAAATTCAGACCGGTTCCATGCAAGTTCTGAAGGCAACATGAATAGAGGAGCATCACATCATTCAAAGAAATAACATGACATAAAAGCGATGTCATTTAGGCTTAAACTTCGCTCACAGGTTTAATTCAAGAATTCACTTCAATTCCACAATTTACCTCTTCACTCAAATGTCGAAATTTTGACCAAGCCTATAAGATCAGTTATTTCAATCAATCAACATGCTTCCCCTTAAAACTCACTTAGTCCAAATTAATGTCATGCATGTACCTAATCTCATCCAAACTAATATGACCAAGCTTCATGGCTTAA
Organism: Erythroxylum suave; assembly: GCA_027563595.1. Lineage (NCBI taxonomy): Eukaryota > Viridiplantae > Streptophyta > Magnoliopsida > Malpighiales > Erythroxylaceae > Erythroxylum > Erythroxylum suave. The sequence goes on along the minus strand of JAOSBN010000004.1, from coordinate 35,043,212 downwards.
CATGCATAACCAATGCAAAATTCATTAAAAATCAGACAAAAATTGAAAATATTCACACATCAAAATTCCAATTCTTTCGCCCACACCTAGGCCAACATTGTCCTCAATGTTAAAGAAGCATAAAAATAAAGGCAAAATTTAAAGAAAGCTTCTTTATTGTAGAAGTGTCAAAATCAAGGTGTTGGCGGATGTGGCTCAAGGTGGTTTAGTGGTGTGGAAAGGTGGAGAAACATCAGCAGCAAAATGTATGGGTATAGGTAGCCTGCGGGAGTCACTTTTCTTCCTGGACATTGTGCTAATTTCGTGGAAGACAACCTGCAAAAGAGAAAGACAGTAACACAAATCCCAAAAGCACAAATTATGGTAGATGGGTGAGTGGGCAACGAAGGCTAGGAGTAACGTGAGTGAATGGTGGGCAAGTGGGAGTGAATATTGAAGAGGGGTGGCAATGTGCGTGGTGCTAGAATTTGAGTCATGAAGGAGAATTTAGATGAAATCAGAAGGGGAAATAAGAGGGAGAAATGAGAGAGGTGGTGGTAAAGTCAAAATTTTTGGTTTTTAAAATTATTTTAATTTAAAAATGAAAAGATGAAAATTAAAATGACAGAATTAAAAATCTGAATTTAAATTCCTAGCTGAATGAAATAAACATACTGAAATCAAAATAAAAACTGCTGAAAATAAATAATATAAACAAACCTAAAAAATTTACGGGTTTCCCCGAATGTGCTTCTTTAAAGTCGTTAGCTAGACATATTTCGTTACTTACTCGGTTAGAAATAGGTTGGGGTTACCAACTTTATTTCTTCCACTCGCTCTACCGAAAAGTTTTCATAATACGGTTTCAGGCGATGTCTATTAACTTTAAATACCTTAGAGGTATCTAAACTTTGAATTTCTACCGCACCATGAGAAAAAACGTTAGTAACAATAACCGGTCCAAGGCAACGAGACATAATTTTCCTGGAAATAACTTAAGCTTCGAATGATAAAGAAGCACTTTTTGTCCAATTGAAAAATGTTTCCTAGAAATCATTTTGTCATGAAAGGCTTTAGTTTTTTCCTTATAAATTTTCGCATTTTCATACACCTCATTATGAATCTCCTCTAATTCTTGCAATTGTAATTTCCTATTGTTACTAACCTCCAATTGATCCATATTCAACTGCTTCACAGCCCAATAAGCTCTATGCTCAATTTCCACAGGTAAATGACAAGACTTACCGAAAACTAACCTGTAAGGCGACATGCCGATAGGAGTTTTGTATGCGGTTCGGTATGCCCACAAAGCATCATCCCATCGTAGACTCCAATCCTTTCGGTTTGAATTCACCATTTTTTCTAGTTTGGACTTGATCTCTCTATTGGATACCTCAGCTTGCCTACTTGTCTGCGGATGGTAGGCAGTAGAGACTCAATGTGTGATATCACATCTTTTCACCAAAGCTTCAAAAATTTTGTTGCAGAAATGGGTTTCTCGATCACTAATGATAACTCGAGGCATTCTGAACCTGACAAAAATATTTGATTTAACAAAAACAATAACAATTTTAGCATCGTCAGATACAGTAGCCTTAGTTTTGACCCATTTCAAAACGTAATCTACTGCCAACAAAATGTAATTCTTACTGAAAGAAGAAGGGAAAGGACCCATAAAATCTATTCCCCAAACATAAAAAATATCACATACCAAAATGTTCGTAAGTGGCGTTTGACTCCTCGAGCCCAAGTTACATGTTCTTTGACAATGATCGCAAGACTTATAAGAGTCATAAAATAACTTAGGCCAAAACAGTCCACATTCTAAAATTTTTCGAGCAGTTCTTTTAGGACCAAAATGTCCCCCACATACAGATGAATGATAAAAATGTAAAATGGATAGAATTTCATCATCTGTGATGCATCTCCGAACAATCTGATCAAAATAAAATTTTCAAAGGTAAGGCTCATCCCAAACATAATATCTAGCCTCTCGCTTGATTTTATCTCTCTCAGCTCTAGATAAATCACTAGGTAAAGACTTAGTTACTAAAAAGTTCACTATGTCCGCATACCAAGGAATTACCTGTTGAACTGCAAAGAGACTCTCATCCGGAAATTTGTTATGAAGAACATCAGATGCGGTACTTGGTGTGATCCTGCTGAGGTGATCGACCACCAAATTATCAGCTCCTTTTTTGTCACGGATTTCCAAATAAAATTCTTGAAGTAGTAATATCCATCGAATTAGTCTTGACTTGGCTTCTTTCTTGTTTACCAAATACTTCAGAGCTGTGTAGTCTGAATAGATGATCATCTTCGTCCCTAACAGATATGACCGAACTTCTCCAATCCAAAGACGGCTGCTAAAAACTCCTTCTACGTCGTAGAATAATTTTTCTGGGCATCATTAAGTGTCATAGAAGCATAATAAATAACATGAGGTACCTTGCCCGCTTTGTGGCCTAAAACGATGCCAACTGCATAATCTGAAGCATCACACATCAACTCGAAAGGCACGTCCTATTGTGGTGACTAAATAATCGACGCTATAGTGAGTCGCTCCTTGAGTTCATCAAACGCACTTTTGCATGGCTCGTCGAAATCAAATTTCACGTCTTTTTGGAGCAATCTACACATTGGTTGTGTAATTTTGGAGCAATCCTTGATATATCGTCGATAAAATCCTGCATGACCAAGAAAAGAACGGACTTCCCGCACATTCGCGGGGAAAGATAAAAATTGAATAACATTTATCTTAGCCCTATCGACTTCAATTCCTTTCGACGAAACAGTGTGGCCCAAAATAATGCCTTGATCAACCATGAAATGATACTTTTCATAATTTAAAACCAAATTAGTTTCAATGCAACGTTTTAGCACTTTCTCAAGGTTGACAATGCACGTTTCAAAAGACTCTCCATATATCATGAAATCATCCATAAAAATTTCCATGCAATTTTCAACAAGATTGGAGAAAATACTTACCATACACCGTTGGAAAGTCGCGGGTGCGTTGCACAATCCAAATGGCATTCTTCGATAAGCAAAAGTGCCAAATGGACATGTGAAGGTTGTCTTCTCTTGATCCTTAGGTGCCACAAAAATCCGATGATATCCTGAATAACCATCTAAACAATAATAGTGAGATTTACCTGCAAGTCTTTCAAGCATCTGATCAATGAATGGAAGCAGAAAATGATCTTTTCTAGTAACTGAATTTAGCTTCCTATAATCTATACATACCCTCCAACCATTTTGAACACTTGTCGGTATTGACTCACCATTGCTATTTTCAATCACAGTCACACTAGTTTTCTTTGGTACTACCTGGACCGGAGTTATCCACTTACTATCTGAAATCAGATAAATGATGCCTGCGTCAAGAAGCTTCAAAATCTCTTTCTTCACCACTTCCATCATGGATGGGTTTAGACGACATTGTGGATGCCTCACCTCCTTCGCTTCATCTTCCATCAAAATTCGATGCATCTAAAGAATGGGGCTAATACCTTTCAAATCAGCTACTCTCTAACCGAAAGCTTCTTTATTCTCCTTCAAAACGTTATCTAGATGGCTTTCCTACACATCCGAAAGTTGATTAGAAATAATAAAAGGCAATGTGTCTTTCTCACAAAAAAAGATGTATTTTAGATGACTAGGTAAGCTCTTTGATTCCAATGTTGGTGGGCTGGTCAACGATGGCAACAATTTATCCACCCTCTTTGATGTTTCCACGAATGTGAGCTGATGAAGGGGTTCGGTTGTTTCCATGCAAGATGACGTCTCATGTGGTGCAGCTGGTGGTTCACTAGTTAACGTCAATTCTTCCCTATCTTGCCAATGAGATGCATTTTCCAATTGTCTATTAAAGAATAACAACTTTTCGCCTCCTTGTGACATGTTTCCTCCTTCAGGGATTATTCCAAACCTAACTTGGTCTTCCAAAATCCAATTTTAATGTATCAATAAAGTCCACAGAAACAACAGATTGTTCATCATCCGAAATTTTCATGGTATTATAAATATAGAACTTAATTAAGTTGTCATCAAATTCCATAGTTAAAGATCCATCATGAACATCTATTTTGATTCTAGTCGTTTTAAAAAACGACCTTCCGAATAAAATCAGAGTGGAGGAAGATGCGTCATCGATGCCCATCTGTAAAATGTAAAAATTAGACGGAAAAAGCATGTTTCCTACTTGAACCAATATGTCTTCTAACACACCCTTCGGATAAGCATTTGAGCGATCCGTTAATTAAATCACTACATTAGTTTCTTTAAGAGGTTCAACATTTATAGATTTATACACATCATAAGGCATAACATTGATGGATGCACCTAAATCTAACATTGCTCTTTCAATCCGCAAATTACCAATTTGGCATGGGATAGTAAACATTCCTGGATCTTGACATTTCGGTGGAAGCTTTTTCTTTTGCAAAATTGCTGAAATGTTTTCTCCCAATTGGACTTTCTCATCAAATTTTAATTTCCTTTTTGACGTACAAAGCTCCTAAAGGAATTTAGCATATCGTTGAATCTGTTTAATTGCATCAAAGAGTGGAATATTTACCTGAACTTTTCGAAAAGTCTCTAAAATCTCCTTCTTTTGTTCTTCTTTCTTCACTTTTGCAAATCGACTCGGAAAAGGAGGCGGGAGCACCTTGCTTTTCACCCATTTTTCATTAAGTTAGTTTTTGAAGGTGCTATTTGCATAATTTCTTCCTCTACTTCTCTTTTGGAATTTTTGGAAGTGGTTCCTGTAGTTCCTTACCACTCCGCAATTTAATAGCCTTCGCACTTTGTTTTGGATTGATCTCTGGTTGCACCGGAAAATTTCCAGAAGTTCTCGGTTCCAATCAATTAATGACAGTTGCCATTTGGCTCATTTGATTTTAAATGTTTCTTATATTTGCTTCAGTATTTCGCTGAAATGCAAAAGAGTTTGTGGCCAAAGATTGAATTATTTCTTCCAAAGAAGACTTACCTTCAGAATTGGATGTTATATTTTGATTTTGCCGCGGCACGTATAGTTGTCTATACTGTTGAAAATTCGTGGTCGCTTGTTGTCTTAAGGATTTCCATATCGCAAATTCGGGTGATCGCGCCAACCCAGATTGTAGGTGTTAGAAAATGGGTCGTACTTCTTTTGACTTGGCCCAGCAAATCCTCCCACGACATTCACCTGTTCTGTATTTTCCTCCTGTAAAATCGGACATAAATCAGTAGCATGCCTTAACATTGAACATATGCCACATACCTTTGCTTCTTCTTTCTTCGTGATTGCCAATTGTCGCACCAAAGAAGTAAGGTCATCCAATCTTTTCTCTAATGTGACCACGTTCATTTCATTCACGACTTTTGCTCCATGCCCAGTATGTATTCCAAATTGTTGAGTGTTGGAAGCCATGTTTGTGATCAATTCCTTTGCGGCCATTGGCGTTTTGTCAACTAATGCGCCACCGCTTGCAGCGTCAATCATACTCCTATCCATGAGCGACAGACCTTCATAAAAATATTGAATTAACAATTGGTCAGTTATTTGGTGATGGAGACAACTAACACAGTTTTTTAAATCTTTCCCAATATTCGTAGAGTGTTTCTCCTGAATGTTGTCGAAGTCGGCAAATTTCCTTTTGAATATTGGCTACTCTCGATGCTGGAAAATATTTCTCGAAGAAAAGTCTCTTCATTTCAGCCCACGTTTACACGTTTTCTCTGGCTGAATAGTATAACTAATCTTGCGCATCATCTTTAAGGGAGAACAGAAAGGCTCTTAGCTTAATCTGCTCTTCTGTCAAATTCGTCGGCTTCATTCCCATGCAAACTACGTCGAATTCCTTCAAGTGCTTGTCCGGGTCTTCTCTCGGTAAACCCCTGAAAATAGGCAACAAATGAATTAGCCAGATTTTAATGCAAAGGTATTGTTATCACCTAAATTCGAGAAATTTATGCAATGAAGCTGTTGCGGATCCGTGGGTGCAGCTAGTTCACGAAGAGTGAGGTTTGCAACTATTCTATCCATTCTCTGCGTCTCTTTTTGAAGTTTGGTCTGTTTCCGAAGTCTTTTCGCTGTCTTCTCGATTTCAGGGTTGTATTGCAAATTCTCTAATTGATTTGAATGCGTAACGTACATAAACCGTTAAAAATTTCCCGGCAACGATACCAAAATTTGGTATTGCTATCGCTTGCAACCAAATTCAAAAGAAATTACTTCCGCTAATATACTTTAATGTACTAGCGTTAAGCGGATATCGTTCCCACGAGGAATCTTAACGGCAACGAAATTACAAATTCAAATGGAACAAAGTAACGAAATTAGGGGGAATTTTAATTCACGCAACATATAAAAAGAAGTAAAAGAAAACTCACAAATCGAAAGCAATAACTGAATCTAAAAAATTAATGGGAAAAATACCTTGGTTTTCGGGTCACCTATATTATCACGCTAATATGGATCATCGACATAAAATTGCAATCATTAACAAACATTCATTGGGAATATTTTCTTTTAAGTGTAATAACTATAAACATGTATCTTAGCATTTTTATTAAACAACAACCTAGATATGATCGTAGGTTTAATTGAATAATATCTTTATAAACCAAGAACTAACGAGCAAGTGAAATACATGTACGACATGCAATCAATCAAGCGAATATCTCCTTAAAAATTTTCGACTCTAACGTAGAGAAGACAATCCTAATTGCTACTTGTGATTAGCAAAACTGAACGTCATATTTCGTTAATCTAGCAATTGAACACATTAATCCCTAGTTGCCCACCTAGCAATGGAGACTTTATGCTCCATCCCTGGTCCTTTACTGAAAAACACGAAAATACTAAAGGAAGAAGTGCAGAAAACGTAAAAGAATGAAAGAAAACAACAGAAACAAAAATCTCTAAGCTAGCTACGTAAGCAGTAATTTTCCCTTCTTTTATGCTTCTCTTTCCGATTTCTCTCCTATCTTTTCTTGATTCTCGTCCGATATTGTATCCCCCAATTTCAGGTGGTCAATCCCCTTGAAAGATGGCAATATTTTCATCTTTGTGATTCAATTTCATCTCTAAGGTGTTGAAAATCATCTGCAAACAATTATAAGATAATTCCCTTAATTTTGGATAATAATTTCAACACATTAAAGATAATTAAGTATCAAATAAGTGCAAATTGACGACTTAATATATTGATGGAATTAACCTTGGCATTCCTTATTGCTCATTCTTTGTAATAATTCTTACTATTAGTTACTGTAAGGGAAAGATGCTATTCATGTTTTAGTTTTGCTGGATGATTTTTAGGTATACAAGTTAGTGAAAAAAGACAACTTAGTGTTCCACCATTGATAGGGTATGATATTCATTACCTCTAAATGCATTATATAGAAAATGCAGTTTCTCTTTATTTCTTTCTTCTGGGGGTCAATCCATTTGTTCATATGATTGATCAAATGAATGAAGAGACAGGAATGAAGGAGATGGCATGAAGAATATGCCACCAAACTCTTCGCTGGTATATGATATTGAGTTGGTTAAAAGTCCATTGATTGATCAATTTTCATTTGCTTCACCAAAATGAGGAATATCAGTGAAATGTGTGTTCCAGAAGCATAGGAAAGCAAAAAGCATGTTGTTGTACTGATTCTATAGTTGGAATATTAGGAGAACCAAAGCATTTTGACTATTGTGTATACATTGAACACACCAGATATAAGATTAGAGAACTCTAAGAAGGATTAGTTTTTGTTACAAACATCTTTGCATAGTTAAAAGTCTTTCTACAAATTGGTATTTAATGTTCGTGACATTTATAATTCCACACTAATCACTTAAGTAGAAACTTAAGTAAAGCGAGGCTTTTGCTTTCTTTGCCTTCTGGAAGTTGTGTAAAGTTTTGGTGAGTTAGAAAGAAAAGCAATACTTGCGCCTTGAAAAAAGAGTTATTATCTCTCCTGAGGTATAGGAGCTAATGTATTTTATAGAAGAGGCCACTCAATTTGATCATACAATATTTTTTGTTTTATTTTTTTTATATTATGAGAATTAATACAGATAAAAGTTTCTTAATCATACATTAACCAAAAAGTGAAATTCCACGAGGTGGAAGAATGAATAAACTCATTAGAATTTAGCAAGCCACAGTCTTGGCTTTCTCTATACACCGCCACTATAATATATGAGCCAATACCTCTACAACATTGCTTGTTGAACAATTCTTACAACTATTATCTACAATGTAAATTTCAAGTCTTGACATTGATTTCAGTTATTAATGTTTCCTAGTAGTGTGCCCTAGGCCAATGGTTATAAGTGATTTTTTTGTACTGACATTGTGACATCAAACCCCTACCCAGTTGGAACCGATATAAAGGATTCGATATCACACCTCGGGTTACCTATAGCTATACCACTTAATTTCTTATTCACATTTAATATCTATAATTATATGACA
>JAOSBN010000004.1:35018319-35034674 GCA_027563595.1 Erythroxylum suave | reverse complement strand
GAAAGCACCACAGGTCAGCATTTCAAAGGGGAGCTAAGAGAGCCACAGAGATCATGGAGTATGCTCACAGTGATCTCAGGGGGCCAGCTTAAGTCCCCACAGCAGGAGAGAGCTTGTATTTCATGTCCATAATTGATGATAAATCAAGAAAATGTTGGGTCTACCCTATAAAGAGAAAGGATAAAGCTCTGGAGATTTTCATAAGATGGCAAACTCTTATGGAAAATCAAGCTGGGAGGAAATTAAAATGCCTAAGGACTGGTAATGGACTAGAGTATTGCAACAAAGATTTTGAGGAATACTACAGTAAGAATGGAATCCTAAGGCATAAAATAGTAAGGGCAACTCCACAACAGAATGGAGTGGCTGAAAGATTAAATAGAACCCTCCTAGAAAAGACTAGGTGCATGCTCCTCTCTTCTGGTTGCTCTCATTCTCTATGGAGGGAGACAATTAGGACAACAGCCTATTTAATCAATAGGCTTCCAATCTTAGCTAATGACTATAAGACTCCTCAGGAAATTTGGAGTGGTAAGAAGCCAAAACTCACACACCTTAGGACTTTCAGATGTGTAACCTATGCACATCAGAAAGAGGGAAAATTAGAGCTAAAGCAGTCAAGGGGGTGTTCCTAGGATTGTAAAGGGTTATAAACTCTTATTGCTCCAAAAGGGAGCCTACAAAACAATCATTAGCAGAGAAGTCATCTTTAAGGAAGATGAATTCCCTTTGCTGAACAAGAATTCACAAAATTTTGACCTCCAAAGTGAAATTCAGGAGAATTTAGGGACATCAAACCAATCAGTCCATTTCTATGTACCACCAGAAAATGAAGAAGGTGGTCCACAACCTGCTGATGTGGAGCCTATGTAAGGCTCAACACATCACGAACTAAGGATAGAGGTGGCTGAAGCTGTGGTTGAAGAAGAAACCCCATGAACAACTTCAGCTGATGGATAAGGAAGCATACAAGACTATCAACTTACGAGGGATAGACAGCCAAGACAAATAATTCCTAACAGGAGATACTTTGATTCAAACTTAGTTGAATATGCTTGTTTTGAGGCTGAAGGCATTGAATGGAACACTCTTGAAACCTTTGAGGAATCTATGGCTAGAAGTGATGCTAAACAGTGGAAGGAAGCTTGTGAAAAGTAGTATTCTTCCCTAATGAAGAGTAAGACATGGACTTTGGTACCTAGACCTCCTAAAGTTAAATTGATAGAGAATAGTTGTTCAAGTTAAAAGAAGGAATAATAGAAGCTGAACCAAGGGTCTACAAGGCAAGACTTGTAGCCAAGGGGTATAGGTAGAAAGGAGGGATTGACTATAAAGAAATATTCTCACCAGTAGTCAAATTTAAGAAAATCAGACTTATCCTAGTGCTAGTTACTGTCTATGACTGGGAGATCCATCAAATGGATGTCCAGACAGCCTTCCTATATGGAAAGCTAGTGGAGACTATCTACATGAAACAACCAACTGGTTTGTAGATAAAGAGAAATCTAATTATGTCTGCCTACTTCGGAATTCCCTATATGGCCTAAAGCAAGTACCTAGACAATGGAACAAAAAGTTCCATGAAATAGCTAGTGAGATGAATTTTGTGAGAAGTGCCTATGATTACTGCTTATACTACAAGAACTTAGGAGGGACAGAAGCCATCTTCATACTAGTCTATGTAGATGACTTGATTATTGCTGAAAAGGAGCTAGGTAGAATAATTCAGGTAAAAAACAATCTGAGCAATCACTTTGAAATGAAGGACCTAAGAGAGGCTCAGAAGTTGGGATGCAAATTATAAGGAATAAGAGGGAAGGGAAACTATGGCTGAATCAGAAATGCTACATCCGAAAGGTATTAGGTCAATTCAATATGGAATTGGCAAAACCTACTTCTATTCCTATAAGTCCACATCTTCAGATGGTTGCTGATAAGTGCCCAGAAGAAAGGAAGGCTATGCTAAAATACCCCTATGATGTTGGAGTTGGTAGCATCATGTATATAATGCTCTGTACCAGACCTAATCTTACTGATGCTATTAGCATTCTAAGCAAGTTCAAGTCCAAACCTGGCTTTGAGCACCGACAAGGATTGAAGAATGTCTTTAGATACTTTGCTGGAACCGTAAGCTATGGATTGTACTTTACTAAAGCTAAGCTAGCTAAATTCAACAGTCTAAGCCTACATGGATATGTAGATGCAGACTACGTAGCAGATAAAGACACAAGAAAATCAATCTCTGCATACTACTTTACACTAGCAGGATATACAATCAGTTGGAAGGTACAGCAACAATCAATTGTATCACTCTCAACTACAGAAGCAGAGTTCTATGTAATTACAGAAGGGGTAAAAGAATTAACATGGTTATCAGGCATCCGTAGAGAAATTTAAGCTAACCTAGGAGCAGTAATAATATACACTGACAGTCAAAGTGCAATGTACCTGAGTAAAGACCCAGTCTTGCATGAGAGGTCCAAGCATATTGATGTCAGACTCCACTTTGTACGAGACAGAATAGCACAAAGCTTCTTCAACCTAGAGAAAATTTCAGGAGAACAAAATGCATCAAACTTCGGGACAAAAATATTAACAAAAGGAAGTTCACTTTTTGTGGGGATTACTTACAGATAAGTGAAGCCCCATGAAATCGAAGTCGATTTCATCAGATCTCACAAATTTGGGAAATCTAGGGTTTTTTTTGGGTTTTTAAAATCACTCTAGATTAGGTTCTAAGTATGGATTAACAGAGAAGGAGGGAAAAGATGTGATGAAAATCACGTTATTCTCCATCAACCCATACACAGAACCAACAAAAGCATAAAAGACTTGAAGAATCGAAGAAGAGTATCTAACGTTTGAAGAGGGAAGAGAGACATGCTCTCGAAGCTTCTCACTTAGTCAAAAACCAAAATTGATTTACTTCAGACACACCCATATGAACAAGGCACAAGTCAGATACATACAAATCTCAATACACTGTCGTATGCTGAACAGAAGGTGTAAATGATTATGCACTGTCGTATTGCATTTAAGCTAGAACCAAAACGCAGCTATCATAAGTGAAAACGCACAAAGCAGCAGCAATTACAGAAACAAGTTAAAAGATATACTCAAAACGCATAGCATAGTAAGAATTACTAAAGGCTCACATGGAAGGCACATGAACTATAAAAGGAGAATGGTTCAAGCATTAGCACAACTTCTGTATTTTTCATTACATTGTATTCACAATCTATGTACGAGAAAATCAGAATGAAAACTATCAGAGAGTGCTAGAGTACTAACCTTTTTGGGTACTAGTGAGTTTGAGAGACTCTTTCTGCAGGTGTTTACAGAACACTCAATCTTTGTATATTGTTCACTTCTTCTTGATATAGTGGAACCACTACAGGTGAGATCCTTAGATGTAGATAGTTTTTACACTATCGAACCAAGTAAATCAGTCTTCTTTATTTTTCTGCAATCGTTTTTATATATGCAAAGTCACGATCTTTGTCAAGTTCTGTGTTTAAAGAATAGCAGTAAAGCAATAACATCCCAACAACTTTATTAACTTTTGCTATTAAAAATGATCAATTAATTAATTGGTCAATTTTTATAAATTAATAAATTCTTATAAATTAAAATTAATAAATTAATTTTTATTTAACAATGTTTTTTATATTTAAACTTTAAATTCTTCATTAAACAAAGACATTTTCTTTCAATTATATTTTAAAATTTTAATTTTATTAAATCTTTATCTGATTTTATGATGATTTATTACCGGTTGAACCTCTAAAAACTTAAACACATCTTGTCTTGTTAACTTAACTTTCGATTTAATTTTTAAAATATTAAATTTATCTATTTGAGATTATTTCTATGAAATAGACGCTATTTTAGTATATTCTTATGTTTTCACACAACCTACATATATATATATACACATTGTTTAAATTATTCAATTATTCATATTACTTTATGAAGTTTAGCTCTTGACCTCAAGTTATGATGGTGACTTCAAAGCCATAAGTTTAGACTTTTTTTGCTATGCCTAAATTGCTGGTCCATTGTAATCATTTAGCAGGCCACAAACTAAACTGTCATTTTCCTTTTATGATGTTTACAAGATATTTTACAAGACACATGAGCTGTCCAAAGTGTAAATCTAGGTCAGCAAAGCATTAAATTAAAACTTTGGAATCGGTAACAACAAAGACTTTTAACTCATCCCAAAACGAATAGTTCCTTTCAGAAAAATTATATTATCATTCAACATCGTAAATCGATCAATAATTAAAAAATTTGATTGATTTAGTTTGGTTCAATTGTAAAAAGTTAACCGATTTATTAATTAATCAGTCAATTTTTATTAATTAATAATTTCTTATAAACTAACATAAATTAATTAATTTTCATTTAATAATCTTTTTTAATTAAATTTCAAATTTTTCGATAGGTAAAGACAATATATTTCATTTATATTTTAAATTTTTTAAATTTATTTAATTTTTAGCTGATTTATGATAGTTTAATATTAGTTGAATTTCTTAAACCTTAAACCTTTATCTTATCGGTTTAATTTCTGATCCGATTTTATAGCTCTGTTTGATATTAATGTACTTTATCTGTTTTTTCTCGTTGGTCTTTCTTAAGAAGTAAGGACAACATATAATGTACGTTTCCATCATTTGGTTTCATAGATCGATTCGAAACGTGTCTTTTTTAATGAATATCAAAAAAGAAATTATGAGCCATTTGTTTTTCTAAAACTTGATAGTATTAAGACCGACCAAGCTTAAAATGAACAAAATTTGAAGTGGTATACGTGCGAGTTATGTCTTATTTATAAGCTCCTGTTTGCTTTTCATATTTTAATATGAACAATTGAGAGAATAAACATGACGTTGAGGAGTGTGTTCCAAGTTGCTAATGTGGTAAGATGATATGATACTATCATCGTCGAATGGTTGGTGATTTGTAGGTCCAGTTAGAGAAGAGCTCCATGGAAATGGAGACTGAGCTTCCAATCATGATAAAAAAACTGCTCCCAGTACCTGATTTTCGGCGGAGTGGAAAACCATGAAGAGGAAGAGTATGAATTTGGGTATGAAGTGGCTAGGGCGATGTCTTGGTAGTGATTCAATCTTATGAATTAGTTCGTTTTTATCATATCTGAGTCAGTGTTTAGTTAGTAGTTGAGTTTCTTATTGTTATGCATTAACCAGAGTCCTATTTTGTATCTTTCCTATTTTAACTTAATCAGCAAAGTTCAAGTTCTTGTTCTGTTGTTTATTTCGGCTTAATTTTAAAGAGGCTTAGCTTGATTCAAATAATTGCATCACGTAGAAGTCAGGTTCCTAAGACGTAAGTTCAAGGTTTTAAAAAATTTAATTTCGAGTCTAATCAAATTTGAAGCTAAATGCCCAAATTTGGGCCAAACCTTTTTGGGTTTGACCAATTTAAGGCTAAACATTTTAACATGCCCAATGAAAGTCTAAACATTATCTAGTTTGTTCAATGTTAGGCTATTTTGGATGGAAATCTAACAGTGTCATACACGTGTCGTTAAGTCAATTTTCGAAAACACACGTGGATTTTCGAAAAAGAAATTTATTTTACGTTTTTACCCAAAACCCTAAATCCCCAAATATTCACCCCCTTTCTTTTGGAAACTTAGCAAAAAGGGTTTTTTTTTATCCAACATCTTGCCTTTTCACAAACCATCATTGTCGATCACTCCAATCCCTCTTGTTGATCCACATTCTAACTTTTGAAAATCATGAATAGGATAACTGTTGACGTTCTTGTATCAAGGCTTTACATCTATTACTCTCTTAGCTATGAACTCACTGGAGATATTGTTGAGATTAGAAGGTTGATTTTCTACATTTCTTTGAATTTAACATTTGTCACATATGGCAGAAGAATGTTCTTGTTTGAGTATAAGGCTTTTTACTTATTTCTTCTATTTTGTGCTACTAAGAATTTAATCCTTGTGGGGAAGCACGAACATGTTTTGATACCTTGCTTGTTGTCATCAATTTTTAATCTAATTCTTAAAATTGTTTCATCAATAGTAACCTCCTTGCTCTTCACCGGATTGCAACATTGCGTCATAATGAGCTAGGCCAGGTACTTCTTTAGTTACAAACTTTATTCTTGAAATGTTGTTGAAATCTCATAATCAGAATAACCTTTTGGTGCAGGAATCACTTCTTAACCTTTTGCTTCGCAATTATCTGCATTACAATTTGTATGATCAGATCAAAGAAGCTGAGATCAAAGGCCCTATAGTTTGAAGCTCATTTAAACCATTGGGCAAGTTTTCACTTTTTAACTATAAGAAAATATAGTCTCTTGTATGTAACATACTTATGCTTATGAAGTTATAATGTATCTATATGATGATCAAGACCTATTCACAGTAATAAGGTGTTGAATGTATAAATACTTATGAACTGTACTGAAAACCAGCTTTTTCTAACACTCAATTTCAATACCAAAGTTGTTCTTCAACACTTAATCTTAAACAATTTCTTGGAGCATAAATTTGCTTCTTAGCATTGACCTTTTTCTCTTTTCTTAAATTGTAGGCTTAAAGTTGCTTTTTGGATGTTGGCATTATTTATTTCTGCTGAATTAATATTTTGAATATTTGAATGTATTAAGGTTTTTCTATCTCAGGATGTTGTTTGTGAACATATTGAACCATAGATGAATGGTATCTAAGGAGACAGGGGACATATATTCCACAAACGAACCACAAATTACCTTTAACTCGCAGATTGCCTTCTGCCTTAGCATGCATAATGAGGCTGTACGCGCACTTAGTTTTCCTCCAAATTCCCGAAAGGAGAAGGAAAGTGCTGAGAAGAGGAGGGAGAGACAATAGCAGGAGCTTGCAAAGCACATAATTGAAGAGGACAATGATGAGTTTTGAGCAATCTTTTGCTAAAGATGTTTCCTTTCACCATGAAAATGTTTGTAACAAAAACTAATCCTTCTTGGAGTTCTCCAATCTTATATCTATTGTGTTTGATGTACACAATAGCCAAAATGCTATGGTTCTTCCAATATTCCAACTACAGAATTAGTACAACAACATAATTTTTGCTTGACTTCTTATGCTTCTGGAACACACATTTCACTAATATTCCTCATTTTGGTTAAGAAAATAAAATTTGATCAATCAATGGACTTTAACCAACTCAATATCATATACCAGCCAAGAGTTCGATGGTATATTCTTCGTGCCATCTCCTTCATTCCTGTAATTGCATCACCATACACTGTATATGAACAAATGGACTGATCCCCAGAAGAAAGAAATGAAGAGAAACGTCATTTTCTATATAATACATTTAGAAGTAATGAATATCGTACCCTATCAATGGTGGAACAAGAAGTTGTTTTTTTCACTAACTCACTTACCTGAAAATCATATAGCAAAACTAACATGAATAACATCTTTCCCCTACAGTAACTAATAGTAAGAATTATTACAAAGAGTAAGCAACAAGGATTGCCAAGGTTGATACCATCAATGCCAACATTCTATACATCTGAAGCTTCATTCCCTCCTGAAGGAAAGAATGCAGGCAAGTCAAATAAGGATCAAAGGAGGATATATATGAATATTCTCATATTTTCTAAATCAAGATCTAATTCAACAAAATGAATAAACTCATCATAGAATTTAGTAAGCCACAGTCTTGGATTTCTTTATACACTGTCACTGTAATATATAAGCCAATACCTCTACAACATTGCTAGTTGAACAATTATTATAACCATTATCTACAATGTAAATTTCAAGTATTGACATTGATTTTAGTTATTAATGTTGTATAGTATATACTAAACAATGGGGGTGTGGTTTTTAAGGTTTACATCTTACAAAGTTTTTGTTCTACGAACAACAATAGTAAATGACATTCTTTGTGTTCAAGTTCCATGGAGTCATCTTATATATTCAATGTAATCATTATGTGTAACTGCAATGTTCCACATAGTTATGCAATTCTTATTGATAAAGTAATTGGCACCTATAATTGAAATGAGCCATGAGCAAAAAAGAAACCATTCAGTTTCATTAAAAGGAAGACCATAAAAGACATCAGGGTTAACACAAAGATCATCAGCTGTAAGAATTCTTACCTTTTTTTTATCTAAAATATCAATAGTCTAACATAAGTTCCCAAGTTTTACAACTTGTGCTACATTAAGGGTACTTTTGAGTTTTGTAAGAATCCATAATGGGAGTCAATAAGAAGAGTACGAATAATAGCAGAATTTCTCACCTTGAATTTTATAAACTTTGATAACTTTAGTATTTGGAGTAACAAACCCTTGGCCATGGAGTCCAAGAGCATTTTCGTCGAGTTGTCACTCAAAATCAATACAATTCCATTAAGAAATGAAGTTTAGCATTCAGTTAGAGAACATAAAGGTTTTCTTTAAAGCAGTTTAGTATAAAGTTTAGAGAAATCGAGACCTACAAACGAAAGATGATACAAATTAGATTATATAGGTATAATCCTAGTTTGTCACACTCTATTTTCTCATCTATGTTAGTGAGGTATTAGATATGCGTGACTATATTGGACTTGTGTCACACATGACACATATGTTTGATATCTTTCTATATCGAAAGCCTTGCAGGATAAAATGTTGGACTTTTATTATCTTTTGATCAAATGTTTTAATTTTTAAACTTGGTACCAATACAGTAGCGTGACTTAACAGAATTTGTAAACTGATGCTAAACTTGAGTCAATATCGCAACTAGTTATTATTCAAAGGGGAGAATGTTAGATATTTTTCATAAAATTGGACAATAATTAATTACATTTTATCAATTTTCAATAACTTATTGGTTAAGTTACATTAATTTGATCCATGTAAAGATAATAAAGCAGACTAATAAATGATCCAAGTCAATGGGCCGAAGTCCAGGAGGAAAATGGAACCCAATCAGTGTGGATCAAACCTATATCGGGCTTGTGATGGGGAAACCCGATATAAATGCTATATAAAGAGGTTAAGGTCTCTAGCAATTACTCATATTATTCGTAAGCATCCAGATTCTCTGTCTCGTTAAAAGAGCTTACATTTTAAGAAAATTGAAGAAAGGCATTGACCACGTCCTGGTGAGAAGTTCTCATGAAGGTCCTAGTTGATCGAAGCTTGTTTTGGCCTTAGCGAAAGCACCTTCGAACGTGTGATGGAATCGAAAATAGGTATTTCTACATTTGTTTCATTTATTTCCTTTTCATGTAAGATCTGGGACACGTGATAAGATTCATACTACATGTTACATGATTACCCTTTAATTAAAGGAACAAAAGGGCACAAATATTTCGTTGGATCATCAACACAAGATGAAACTAACTTTATTGTCTTAAACGAACATCATTTTCTCTGAAGAGAAGTATAATAGTAGTGCCATAATTGTAGTCAGGTTTCGACACGGACACACTCACAATCATCCGAATATGATTGGTACTACACAAAACTTTACAGATACGTGTTCTTCGCATCACCTTACCTTAAATTTCTTATTTATTAGTTTAATTTTCAGTTTATTTATTAAAAATTGTTTTGTATAGTTGAATTGTCATATCTCCAAAGAGATTACCACTATGCATAATGACATCTTTCTGTAAGATATATCCACTATAAGAAAATTTTCATTTTACGATGAAAATTACCGATGGAAAACATAAATATTTCGTCGGTAAGCTAGATTACCGATGGATTAAGGTGTCGTAGAAATGACCGTAGCTAATAATTACCGATGAAAATAGAATTGTCATCGGTAAATTTACCGACAAATTAATTATGTATCGTCGGTAAATATATTGATGATTTATTTTACGGTTGTATATTCCATTAGAATATTTACTGACAGTTTGTGATCATCCATCGGTAAATGTGTTAAAAGATTTTGTGATGGAATAGGTTATTCTGTTTGTGATTACTGACAGAATTGCCAATTGTCTGTCGATAATCAGAGAAGAATTTACTGACAGATGTTTGTTTCCATCGGTAATTGAATAAGAATTTTTTTTAAAGTATGTAATATATACCGTCAATATATTTAAATTATGGTTAATGCATAATTTTAACAGTTACAAATTTATAGTATACATTTAATTTGCTTAAATAGAAATTTTATTGATGATAAAAAAGTTAAAAATATCTTAATTGATAATAAAAATATTACATTGTACATAATAAGTATTTCTAATACAAATTAAATGACCAAAAGTACACTATTGATTTGGAGACCGTGGATACTCTGGTTGGTGTGATGAGGTGCTACCCATACCCTTCAACTCATCCATCTCCTGACGAAGTGAAGCGATGTACTGCATCAACTATTGCAACTGAGTTGCCAATGTCTGCAATGTGCTCCGAAGCTCTTGCACTTCATTGGTGGTGGACTGCCTACTAGATGTTGCCGTACTGGATGTGGAGGATTGCAAATAACATTTGTTTGCAAATGAACCTAAGCCGAATATCCTCCCACAACAGTCCCTACCACCCACTGCATGAAGATAAGTTTTAGTCTCATCAACATCTTCAGACTACCGAGAATGTCGTTCTATGCTTTCTTGAATTTGATCCTATTAGAAAGCAATGTTTATATTAGTAAGTGATAATTATTAAATATTAATATTAAATCATAAATTTCATATACATTTAATTCTCTACAATAGCTATTGACAAATGTTACACCGTCATACTTCTTAGTGTGAGTGTGCAAAAAGAGCTGACGAGGTGTAGGCCTCAGGCCCATATACCTTTTCTGTATAAGAATAAAATGTTAAAAGTGTACTAGAATTTATAAAAGTTTTGACAGAGTTTCCTCTATTTTTATAATATCTATCCCCTGTTGAACAAATAAAATTAATCAAGAACACAACCATATATGGCACCAGGCATTTATATCATTATCATTCTTAACAAGAAATAAATATTTTCATTCTAAATTTCACACATCAAATTCAATTAAAATACAACAAAGAAAAGAAATGAGAATATAAATGTAAAATGTAGATACTTACAAGTCTCTCTGCATGCTCCTGGTAGGTAATAGATCCTCCCGTATATACGGGAAGACTCTCTTCCCCTATTCCTCCACGTCTATTGGCTGAATTACACTCTAAAACAGACATGGCCTTAGGTGATGTCCAATACTGCAACTAACGACTCTATATTTCTTCTGAAATGTAAGGCAGTCTTACACCGACCCTGTGTATCGCAGCAAAAAAGTCGCGATAACATGTACGCACTTTTCTTTCCCATACTCTATAGATGATCTCATCAAATTGAGAATCCCAAAAAAATTCTTTCTGAAACAAAAGGAAAAACATTCGATAAATACTTATGAGGTAATAATATTTATCTAATTAATGTATAAAACTGTTAATTAAAAAAAATAATTTTTGTGGTACCTCAAACTCGTGATATTAAAATTCCTTTGTCGCTTGAGAGATATTCTTCCATACATAACCCTCAGGATCAATCTTCTCTTTTAATTTCGATGTTATACTTCTTAAGCAGGGTCCAGACAGAAATAACATAATATAAAAACAAATAAATTTATACTATTTTTAAAATTTAAACTTATAACTTAATTATAAACATATAATATTTTATGTATTTTCACTTACGTATTATTGAAAATTTTAATGTATTTTCTTCCATCGGGTCTCTTAACTTCAGGCTGGCGACCGTCTCCTTCATCCGCACTGTTTACCCCTAATATCTCTGTCGGTATGGGGAGAGTGAATGATGTAGGGGTGGCAGATGGTGTAGCCTCATCTGCAAGTGTAGTAGGTGGAGCGGGAGGAGGTGTTTCATCTCCAGTTGCTACATCATGAGATGCTTCACTTGTAAAGTAAGTACCTCCGAATTGTGATCTGAATCTTAGTCGTGAAATATCCTGTCTTCTCCTTGGTGCCATATTTCAACATAAAATTAATATTTGATTGAATTGTGATGAAATATTACAATTTCATTTCAATAATTTATACAATATATTGAAAATGAAATAATTGATTTGTTGAATATAATATTCAATTACAAACACAAATTAATCGATATCATCATTTAATTATAAATCAAAATCATCTTCTTGTTCTGAATCACATCAAATGTAAATACTTAATTGATTTGAAACTCATTCCACATACAATAAATATTTAGACAATTAATTGATTTCAAACTTATTCCACATACAGTAAATACTTAGACTATTAAAGAAGAATATAAAAACTCATAAATGATTATAAGAATATTTTAAACAACAATACAAAATCAAGACCTCCTTTGTATTCACACAAAATCCAAAGGTATCATAATCATATTATTAAAGCAATATATATCGTAAATATTAGTTGGACGACTAACTTGAATGGATAGACAACTTTAGACTACAACAAAGAAAGATGAGCGACGCTCTTCAACACAATATAGGCTTGCGAAAAAGAATATGAAATATTTAACAAAATACACTTGTGCTAATATAACATCATAAACTAATGTGGTTTACCATGCTATAGGCGTAAGATCATGAATAAACTTTCATCGACCTATTTAATCCTTTTACTAGAGTAATATTGAAGGAGACATTTGCAAAAACAAATTTAAATTACTAGTGTTGGAGGCTTATAGTATGATGACAAATTTGAGTAATTGTACATGTAATTAAGTGATGCCTTCTAGTTTACTTTGACATGCATAACAAAAGACAGGTACTATTATGGAACAAATATTCTACATACCTATGCTTTAGTATTCTTGAAATTGTAAGCATCATAATTTATAAATATTTTTATTTTAGGTCTGCTCAGTCTATCTATCTTTGTAATATACAAAAGTCTAGCAAAATATTAAAGTTGAAAGGTCTCACAAGATATGAACAACATAAAATATCATACCTCAAAGTTCTAAAAAAAATCGTCTCCATCATACTTGAAGGCATCATTATAAGGTTGTCTAACTTTCCTTTAGTCGTTAACAACCTTTTAATTTTATGATTGGCAAAATTGAACAATTTCTTTAGCCTGAGCATTTATTCGATCCCTTAAACCATTGATCTAACATTCATATGTAAAAATTGTTGATATATGGCCTTTAAAATGAAAGACACATCTGTAACAACTTCTTCATTTTTAACTACACCATTAGTGGTTTCAATGGCAATGCCTTTGTCTTTCTAAGGCATCTGGTTGTATTTTTCTGCAAATTAGAAGATAACAAAACCTTACCAGATTTCACTCCCTTACGGTTTATGCTTATCAATTTTCAACTACTCTTACGGTTACATTCAATTTAGGCTTTTAAATGTAAAATTCTCATCCTTTTGCCTTTTACCTCTCAATACTTCAAATATCAATTCTGAATTTATCTAAAAGTCACAATGCTACACATCCTTATGAGCATCAAAGAGAAAGATACAACAACAACAACAAAAAAGGTAGGTGAAATGAATATTACTTAAAATAAATTCTTCAAAATAAACAAGGAAATAAGTTTTGGATATATTTATACAAGGATCCAAAGAAATGTAAAGTAAAAAACAAAAATCAGTATCTTAACCCCAACTTGGATTATTCACACACAACCCATCAAAGCATAAAATCTGTTTGGAATAAAGCAATCAAGAAAATCATATCAAAAACAACAATTCTGAATTGTAATCAATGCACATCAGCCCTAAAGAATCTCAATAGTCAACCAAATTGATAAATTAGAGGAATAAAGAGTCAATTGATGAAAATTAACCCTTGAGAACACCAAAAGACATCAGATTTTAATGGGTTCCAAAATCTGAACCAAGCTTCCCAAGATTTAGAATTCAAATTCAACTGACAACCAATAGTCACATATTCAATAAAATTGCAAGTCACAATTTGATTCTTCTTCATCTCTTTTTTTTCACTTTCTTTATTGATTCCAAAAATAAAAGCACACAATTCAAATTAAAGTGGAGCTGATTAATGATAAATGATCACAGAGACATGAGAACATTAGCAAAAACACTAGTTTAATATAAAGGAAAAAGGGTAAAAGACAAGCAGACAACAAGATAGATTACAGAAATAACGAGAACACGAAATAAAAAAGAAGATATTTAGATCCAACCTATTTCAAAAGCCTATAAAAATTGATGCAAATCTTAGGAAATGATAATTGAAAACCAAACACCAAAGAAATTACCGAGATCTTAACAACCAAATAAGGCATATTCCAATCATATGACCCAATGCTACAAATGAACAAGAACCAAAAGAATCATATTAGAGTCAGATGCCACATACTAAAGGATTAGGAATTAATGTGATAAATCTTGTTGAGAATGCCACAAGAATGTGTGTTCTTAATATCTTCAAGGCCTAGATCAGAACAAAAGATGGAGAAGCCTCCAAAATACGTTTTCACTCTAAATAATCAGCTTACAATTTGTTCTTTAGTATGTTGCATACTAAAACACTTGTAAAATAATAACTAGGCCTTAACAAACTTCTTTGAAGCCCAAACTAAGTAGTTCTAGCCTGAATACACCTAATATTGCTAATAATTAATAAAATATAAAAAAGAATAAAACAGAGAACTAAATAATATTTGTGGATTAAAATAACAAAATTAGTGTCTCATATTATGCTTATGCGCTAAATAGAGTGTTTGGCCCAAAATGGAATAAACAATAACTTGTATCATGCTTATCCTTTCACATCAGCCATTATGCATAAAAATAGGTCCATTATGGTTAGATTGCACATCCAAATCACATACATAGGTCAATTTCTCTTGTTGTGTCCTATTGTGCTTAATTAAGCCTCCAAATTCAATTCACATTGTTTTAGCCCCTATGACATTTAATGGGCCCTGAAATGCTCAAAGGGATCATGCATATTTTCCTTTATTAGTCTAAGCTGGTTTTCATTACATCCTACTGAAACAACCAGCAACAAATAAATGGAAGGTAAATTGGCTAGAGATTTCAGTGATAGCAATGGTTAAGTAAGAGTAAATGAGAAACAAGCTAAATCAGTGGAAGCAAAAGTTAAACACAAGAAAACGAGAAATAAATAGTGAGTCAAGTAATAGATCAATGAAGAACGCTCCAAGAATAGCCAACAAATAACAAAATGAAGACTGACAGAAAATTTGTATACATCGTTGCTAGTTACTTGATTAATCCTAAGTACCTAGCCTTTTACTAAATCTTTTTTTTTACACAAAGGCGAACTTAAATTAACTCAAATGCCGACAGTACAAAATTCCTTGCTGATCGCGACGGAGGAAATCAGTGAGTAGCTGTGGCGGCTCCCTAATGACATGCAGGCCCATCCCAAATGTTGCTGCTAGTGCAGCCAAACGATCTGCACATTGGTTGCCTTCATGATAGACATGCTGGAACTTCACCTCCCATCTGCGGTAAGTCAACTCCCTGATACCTGCAAGCAAAACATTAGGTTCAGTGAGAACAAGGGGGAGGCTAAAACTAAATTAATGACTTCGAGGGAGTCAACTTTGACTTCGAGGTGTCTATGGCCCTGATCCCAGGAGAACTGGAGACCCGAATAGACACCCCACAGTTTCGCAGTTAGAGGAGACCCCTCGCCAATGTTGTGTGTAAACCCGCCACACCACTGTCCTTGGCTGTCCCGGATGAGTCCCCCAGCGGTAATGCGATTGTTATGCCGGTTGACGGCCCCATCTGTGTTTAATTTGACCCACCCGGTCGATGGTGCTACCCAACCGACTGGTTGACCTTGGGCCAGACCTTGTTGAGTAAACACTCTAGCCTCGAGGATACTCACGCGTTCAATCCAAGCAACGTAGTCCCAGACATACCTCGCTCCTTGTTCCGGCCAAGTGAACCTGTCCTCAAACAGGCTTTTGTTTCGCCATTGCCATAAAAACCAACAAGCAATGCCAAATACCCTCGGCCATCCAGTATGATTAACGCAATCTCGGGTCCTAAGGTTGGTCAGCAGCTACCCCGCCGCCCTATGGTGAGAGAAAGACAGAGGCATTGCTGGAGCAGGGAATCGGTTCCAGAAAGCTTGTACCCATTGACAATCCCTTAAGACATGCAAGAGAGACTCCTTCTGCCCACAGATGCGACAACTGCTGTCCTCCGAGAGATGATGAAGCACGCGTTGTTGGTTGGTGAGGAGTTTGGCCTTAGCCGCCAGCCAAAGGAAGGTCATAATGCGTTGTGGCCCTGCCCATTTCCAAATGATATCCCAATCCCTGGGGCTGACGTCCTGATGTTGTTCCGCGATGAGCCCATAAGCAGAGTCGACCGTAAAGCCCCCGTGGGGGGTAGGGCCCCAGTATACTGA
>JAOSBN010000004.1:35008093-35018219 GCA_027563595.1 Erythroxylum suave | reverse complement strand
TCCAATTTTAATTACTTTTACCAGTTCTTTCAATGACCCAAACCCCCATTTTATCAACTTTGATTGCAATTTTTAGTAATTAGGCTAGCTTAGACCTTTTTCACTAGGTTCTAATTAAGTGAGACGACCCGAGGTTGCATCCTGTATTGCAATCTTTGGAATTATTATTTTTGACCGGTTTCTAAGGATCGATCATAAGGTCGAATCGAAAAAGCCGCGATCAGCCACCAAACTCTTGGTAGGTTATTGAGTTGGTTAAAGTCCATTGATTGATCAACTTTGATTTGCTTCACCAAAACAAGGAATATTAGTGAAATGTGTGTTCCAGAAGCCTAGGAAGTCAAGCAAAAAGCATGTTATTGTACTGATTATCTAGTTGGAATAGTAGGAGAACCAAAGTATTTTGGCTATTGTATACATTAAACACACCAGATATAAGATTGGAGAACTCCAAGATGGATTAGTTTTTGTTACAAACATCTTTGCATAGTTAAAAGTCTTTCTAGAAAAGGCTATTCAATGTTCATGACATTTTATAATTTTGCACTAATCACTTAATCAAAGACTTAAGTAAAGAAAGGTCTTTGTATTTTTTGTTTTATGGAAGTTGCGTAAAGTTTTGGTGAGTTTGAAAGAAAAGCAGTACTTACACCTTGAAAAAAGAGTTATCGTCACTCCTGAGATGCAGGAACTAATATATTTTACAGAAGAGGCCACTTAACTTGATCATAAAAGTTTTTTGGTTTTATTTATCTATATTATGAGAATTAGTACAGATAAAAGTTTCTTGATTATACACTAACCAAAAAAAAAATTCCATGAGGTGGAAGAATGAGCTCATCATAGAATTTGGCAAGCCACAATCTTGACTTTCTCTATACACTACCACTATAATATATGAGCCAGTACCTTTAAAACATTGCTAGTTAACCAATTATTACAACCATTATCTACAATGTAAATTTCAAGTCTTGACATTGATTTCGGTTATTAATGTTGTATAGTATACTAAACAGTGATGTCTAGTTTTTAAGGTTTGCATCTTAAAAAATTTTTGTTCTGTAAACAACAACAGTAAATGACATTCTCAGTGTTAAAGTTTCCATGGAATCTTCTTATATATTCAATGTAACCATTCTGTGTAACCACAATGTTCCATGTAGTGATGCGATTCTTATTAATAAAGTGATTGGCACCTATAATTGAACTGAGGCATGACCAAAAAAGAAAGCATTCAGTTCATCAAAAGAAATACCATAGAAAAACCTCAGGGCTAACATAAAGACCATCAATTGTAAGAATTCTTACCATTTTTTAATCTAAAATATCAATATTCTAACATAAGTTCCTAAGTTTTACAACTTCTGTTACATTAAGGGTCATTTTGAGTTTTGTGCGAATCTATAATAAGAGTCAACAAGAAGAATATGAATAATAGCAGAAGTTCCTATCTTGACTTTTACGGACTTTAATACTTACCATTTGGAGTAGTAAACCCTTAGCCATAGAGTTCAAGAGCATTTCATCAAGCTGTCACTTAAAATCAATAAAATTCCATCAAGAAAATGCCAAATAACATACTAAATCAAAAAAAGGAAGAAAAAATAAGATAAACACAAGTATAAAATAGATACCTTATAAATTAAAAATGGAAATGATTCATAGTCAAACATCTTCCGTGAGACAAATCTAGAAGTAAAACTCAATGTTATATGAACATGCAAAAAAGAAGAATAAAGAAAAGTGAAGCAAAGAAGAAAACAAGAAGGCTAACCACTAAAGATGAGGGCTTTAGTTGAAAATGCACATCTTGGCAATTGGTGAAGAGAAAATTTACGCTAAAGGACTAGAAAGCGGATCAACAAGAGAGATTAAAGTGACCGGTTGTGATGATGTGTGAAGGAGGCAAGATGTCGGATCAGAGAACCCCTTTTGCTAAGTTTCTGAGAGAAAGAGGATGAATATTTGGGAATTAGGGTTCTGAGTGAAAAATAAAATAATTTTCTTTTTTTTATTTTTTGAAAATCCAACTACGTTTTTTGTATGGCATTTGAAATCCATCCGGCCTTTCCAAATCAACTTAACAGTGAGTGTATGATATTGTTATATTTCCGTCTAAAATAGCCTAAAATTGAGCAAACTTGAGAACATTTAGACCTTAATTGAGCAGGTTAAAATGTTTGGCCCTAAATTGATCAAACTCAAAAAATTTTGATCAAATATATATATATACACTATAGCTACATGGCATGATGTGGACATCCCATATATATATATACACTATAGCTATATGGCATGATATGGACATCCCAATCATATTGGGCTTAAATCCACAACCATCCATTATGCAAGTCCAAACAATCCTAACATGCCTTCTCTAATGCATCAAATTAAACACATAAGTTTGGTTGTGACAATTTATGGATCCTAAAATTTGGTACTCGATTAAACTCTTGAATCGAATTGCATACTAATTTTAATCTCGGCTAAATTTAATTTTTCATGTCATTTCAATTTGGAAATTAATATTAATCAAATTAAATTAAACTCCAATTTCCATAAATTAATTTAAAAATTAATACACCTTACAATTAATTATTGGATGTCAAAATTAAACACTTAATTTTGTCACACATGCCACTTTCTAGTCATACAAGAAAATTTAATACTCCACCTAAATTAATTGAATATTAACTTCCCAAATTTTCTAGAACAACAAATCGTCATTCCATGCATCTCGAATTCACTTCAATTTCATCAAAATAATTTTGAAATCACCCAAAATTATCAAGATAACCGAAACTACCCCTAGACATATAAAAATGACAAATTTGACATCTAAAATTTTTCTAGAAATCTAATTTTGAGCAAATTAATTTTGGCATGTATGAGACATCAAAATAACACATTTTTATCACATAAAATATTTTTAAGGTTCATGAACCGAAACATACAAATACAAAATTATCAAACAAAATAGTTCCATCAATTTCAACAAAACTAACCATATTAGTTTACTGTTTGAAAAATTAATTAAAATTTTTTAATTAATTCTGGAAAATTTTCATAGGGTTAAGCACCTTCTAAATATGTTCACATAATTTTTCCAGAATCAAATTTCAAGAAAAACATGTTTAACCTCAATAATTTAGCCAACTAACATCATATGTTCTGCAGGAAAATGGTTTTCATACATGTTGTACAAAATTCGAAAATAAATATTTTAATCACATTAAAATCAATTTTCAATTACGAAAACCATCTACAAACCTCTCATGAGAATACCAGTGAAAGAAAATCATGAAAACAAAATTTCTTAATTTAATTTCGAATTTTATAAGATTAGAACCTCAGCTTTCACAACCATGCAATCCTATTGCACGTGTAATAGAAACTACATCTACTAGGCACAAGATGGCTCTGATACCATTGTTCGATTTTGATCTTGCACCACATGCATCAAAAATAGAAAAAAAACAGTGGAACTATAAAACAAATCCTAAAAATGTGTATTTAGATGTAACTTTTGTGTCATTAGACGTAACTTTAACAAACATGAACTTAAGATGTGTACTTTACAATCTACTTCATTCTTTGTTGTCTTCACCTCTTCAGGTTGTCATAAACCACAATGACCAAAGGAGGACATCTCTAATGATATCTACGTGAAGAGAAAAGCCTGAAATCTCTTAGGAAGAATGGCTAGAACACACACAAAGTGCTAGCTTTGTGATGTATTCTTTGAGAGAGTGTTTGTGAAGAGTGAGAGAAGATGATGAACACTTCACCAAAAAGTCTCTTATTTTCACACAACACTTACACGAAATTGATGTTTCTTACATGCTTTGGCCTTCCTCTAACCCCAAACATCAATGAAGAGCTAGTAGGAATTAAGACCCCAAACATCAATGAAGAGTTAATGGGAATTAAGTGGCTTTTAATCCCACTTAATTTAGCATGAAAACTCCACCCCTTCTTTAAAAGGCAATTTTGTCATCTTGCTTATTAAAGGATAATTTTGTCATCACCAAGATTCATATGTTTCATATGATTCACAATCAAATGACCCTAAATGACAACACTTGTATAGCTTAGTCATGCATCTCTCATATCTTGGATCCCCATCCGAAACCATTTTATTTATTCTTCGCATCTTCAATGCGTGTAACCCATTAGGTTTCTGGTTATGTTGGTCACTTGAATTAACACTTAATTTAAGCAAGTCATGAGTGGTATCTAGCAATACATTTTGTAGCACCCTACTCCCATCCGACACATGCCCATATGTCCACTAAATGTCTGAGCATATACCCATGGAAATAGTACGCTAGAGTAGTCACATTCACTTATATCATGGCATCATAATTAAAACACGCATAATGCGATATCTAAAACTCAATTCCTCATTTCATTTAATAAAACATAATGTACATTTTAGTATTACACTACACAATTCAGATATATACAACATCAAAACTATAAGAGTCTACTGCTCTTTTACACATTCTACATAAAAAAGGACTCGTACAAAAACTCTATCTAATTCTTCAATCTCAGTTAACCGACCTTTGAACCATATCTCGAATCCAAAATTAGTAGTAGGGTTCTTCTATAATGTCTTAGTTATTAAGTCCCTTCTCTCATACCTGAAAAACCACGTTACAATTTTGATGAGTTTTGCGAACTTAATGAGCAAGCTATCATCGATGTGCTCACTCATATCACATAACACAAACAGTTCACAGATAATTCACATCATCACATAAGGCACATGACTTCACTCATCATCATATTACATCAAATACTATTCTGTTCAATTATTTCACATTTCTCATTTAGAGCGATTCAAACAAATTCATTTTGATCATTTAAACATATATAACAAACATATATGCAATGCACATGTGACTCATTTAATTATTACGTTGTTGTGACTGAGTGCCTTTTTAACTATCCCATATCCATTGTGGATATCGAGCTCAATAATAACTATCCTGTATCCGATGGAGATACCGAGCTCATTATACATAGTGAGCCAAAGGCTTTTACTACATTCTGAGCTTTAAGCTCTTTTTCATTGGTGACTCCAGTCACAACTGCCTTTATCTGATCATGCTCTCATATGTTCAATTAATCAACTATATTCACTTTACACATTTGCTTTTACATTTTCATCAAACCTAAGTCTGACATTCAATAATTAATTTGAGTACACTTATTTCTGTCAAATTCATATACAATGAGCACTTCTAATGTAATTTTTCATGCATCAAACGTCTCAGACAATTAATGTCCAAAATTAACTCATTCACACTAATTATAATTCAATAATTAACATTTAAGCAAAGATAGACAATATCAGTAAGAACATCTAGGTTACTTACAATATGCTCTAGATAGTTCTTACTTTGATATCCCGGCAATATCTGGATGTTATTGCTCTATTTGCACTTCTATATCATATAACACATACAATTTTACACATTACTAATTTTCACAATCACATAAATATTCAATCATAAACATATGTATACTTGTTATGTACAATGCATGCTCAATGAAAATCTCGGGTATATTTCCTTAATTCACATATCTTTTAACATCATCTTTCAATCATTCATTTATACCTAATACTCCTTACTCACTTTAAGCACTTAATCCATCATCAACTAGGTTCATCCAAGCCTTATTCATGCCTAAATACATCATAAGGAAGTACCTTAACATTAATTATTTCAAACATCACTTAAAAAACAACCTTTCTCCCTTTGTACCTACCCACGATAGTGGTGGTTCCTCCCACGATGTTGACAGAAGCTCGTAAAACTAGCCACAATCGTGGGGATTCTATTATGATTATGAAAAAACCAAAATTTTGCTAAGCCACGAACATGGGGACTATGCCACGATCGTTCCCTACATTTTCTTCCTTATTTCTTCCACGAATTCAACATACATAATCACACTATTTACAATCCAAAGTTTCTAGAATTCATGTCTACTTTTGCAACTTCATTTCATACTAATTCAGCTACCATATTAATTACATTATAACTCTCAAACTCTTCTAATTGTATTCATCATCATTCCTTAATCTTATCATACATGCAATCCTAACTCTTTCAATGATATATATCATTCATAATACATAAACTAAATTATTTCCCTAGTTCATCCTTTAGACTTAATAGCCTCTAAATTTTTAACTCAATTTTCAATTCAAAGCATCCACAAAACAAGTCATAGAAGACTATTAATCATAACCACAAAAATAGGACATCAAACATATCCAATAATTCATCAATGCATCAACACACATTCAAATTCATTATCACCTCCACTTTACCTCTAAACTACCATCCTAGTTCTCCCCATTTTAAGATCATAACTTAATATCTTTGTTAACTTGACTTTCACTTTCATTTTCATTATACCCTTAATTCATAACTTATAACATTTACATAATAACTCATCACTCATGGTTTTCATAATCTCAAAATATAATATAAACACGTGTATTAATCCATTAATTTACTGCACTCCTCCAAACAACATTATAATGATCATTCTACCTCAAAAACATCTCTATAACAATTTATGAATTGATATCATAAATACAAAAACAATCCATGAATATATTCATTTATTCATCCATGATTTAACATAAGGATCAACTCCTTTTACACTTTCAATCTATCTCCAAATGATCATTATAAATGCTTTCATTTAAACAACCCATGAAGATCATTAATACACTAAAAATAGAACATATTTTACACCCATGTTACATCATATATTTAACATCATGATCATTATCATTCATTTTCAAATTAATCACCCTATTTGTCTCATTTACAACAACCCATGAAGATTAATGTATAACTTACTTGATTTGCCCAAAGTTTCTTCAAAATCTCCAAGAAACCCTAATTCCTTAGGCTACATGATCATCATCATGGAGGGTGAAGTAGGTTAGGTTTTCTAGTGGTAAGATGATGAAGATAACAAAAATGAAAGTAGCAAGATAGGGTAGAGCTAGGTTCAACAGTGATGAAGATTGGTGAGTGTCATGGAAATGAAGAAGAGAAGAAGAAAGCAATGAAGAAGATGAAATATTTAGCCAAATGAAGGATAAAATAAAGATGTCTTGTAAGGATGAGTATAACAAGGGTGAGGTGTGTGGCAAGTGGCATGAAACTTGTCACTTACCACATGTCTCATTCTTATGGCTTCACTGGGACCCTTTTTAATAACTAGTTCATTTGTCTCCAATTTCTAATTCAGTTGTCTCCCAATTTTCTATAACACTTGTCATTAATTCCTAATGTCATTTATCAATTATTTCTACTGCCATTTGTCACTTATTTCTACTACCATTTATCAATTGACTTGTCACTTGTCATTTTTCCTAGTTCAAAAATACCCAAAATCTCAAAATTTTCTCAATTTTCACCATAAATTCTAAAGCAATAATATAATCCACCAAATCAAGTTTTAAGACAAAATATTCAATATTCACATCATAATCATTTAAAAATCAATTATACCCGAAAAATGTCAATTGAGTGTATGAACAGTCATTGTAACGAGTGCAAACATCAATAATCACGTGTGTGTATGCTTATATTATGCATGAGCATGAAATACATTTTTCAAATTTCTCGATGATATTTCTCATTTATAGAAATCTAAGGTTCTAACCCTTATTATGAGAAAACAGGATACTACACATCATGACCCTCAATTGACCAGAAAGTCAGTGGTTTGACTATGAAACCTTCCATAGACAATGTTCTCACGTGATTCATCCTTTCACCATCTATACCCCACTTGGTTTAGAGTATGGTTAAAGTATCAACTCATAAATGGAGTCTCCGTCGTCTCGCTTCTGCTTAAAGAATCCAATATGAAACTCTATCTTCATGACATTTCCACTATGGCTAGAGATTCTTGAGTAATGACCCTGGCAAGAAACCGTAAGTATCATCCCCTTCTATCATGAGTGATGAATCTTTTATTGACTACTCAATTACCTTTGAATACCTCAAGCTATACCCAATCACCAACTTATGAGCAATCTATAAGAAGCAACGAGGAATGAAGTCAAAGTACAGGATTAATATCCAAGATATCCTTGAGTACCTCAAGTCTAAGATATTTGCACCATTGCTATGATAAGACTATCATTGACACTAGAATAGATTATCCATATGATTGTCCTATGGCAAGTCATTTAATGTACTTACTACTCTTAGCAAGCATCCACATGCTAACTTTAAACAACTCATGCTTACAGCTTATGAGATCCACTGCTTGATCTAATCAAGAATTATAACATGTGCTATTCTGTTTAGATTAATAATGCTTGGTCTTATTAATCCTATGTCTATGGATAATTTAGATACTAACATAATTATACATGATAGGAATCTCATTATCATAATCTCATCATGGTTTCCTTCATGCTATGTAATGTATCAATGACTTCATTAATTCAAAGAACATGAACATCAAATTAACAAAAAAGCCTTTTTATTAATTGAAAAGATTTGTGCAATAAGTGCTAAAGGTGATTATCTTTAGAGTATTTCTCTAACACTTAGAGAGATCAAAACAAAAATTTGACAATTGGATGTGAAGAAGTAACTCCAAGGAACAATATATTAAAATTTCATGCCGATCAAAGGTCGTTTAGTGGTCAATCAAAGCTGGAAGAGTATTATTGCACAATTTCTCTCTTTTCTTCACTTCCTATAATACTCTTCATAAATGAGAGAAAATGGATATTTCAAAACCCATATCATGTTAATATTATATGGGATTAATCTCACACAGTAAAACACATTAAATTAATCAAAAATAGTATATGGACTCTTCCTCTAGGAGGGATAAATAATAATAATAAGTTGATAACTATAAACGTGGAGATAGAGGAAAATCTTGAAATGAAGTAGGATTGTTTTAGTTTGTTTAAACTATATATTTAGGTTTTCTTAGTTATTGTTCAAGTCCCAATGATCAGTACAAAGTTTATGATTTCTCTAGTTTAAGTTTATCAGTGACACTTTTATTTTTTGTTTATTTAATGTGATACTTTTTCATTTTATTGTTAAATTGATTAACAATATGTTAACTATTCAAAATAAGTTAAATTGTTTACAGTGTTAAGTTGGCTAAAATGTTCATGACCAATATAGGTAATATTGAAATCAAACTGAAGATTGACCGTGAAATTTTTGTCTGAATTCATAAAGGCGGTCTAAGTTTAGGATGAAGTTACACTTTCTAGGTAAAGGTTCTCCTTCACTTCAATTATATATAGTTAAAATACTATGTCAATAACTTTTGGTGGTGTTCTCATTCTATTCAATAATTCCTCATATGTAAACAGAAGGGAAGGTGTGAGTCTGCATTTGGAAACAATTAGGGTGCATGTTTAAGGTGAATAATTTCCAATTCTGTCTTTTTAGAGAACTGATGGAGTCTTGAATTAATTTCTAACTATGAAATGATAGTACACATAAGAGTATTATATACGCTACAAGAAAAACAACATTTAGGGACCAAAAAAAAGTGCCAAATCTATCCCAATTTTCGTTCCAAACAAAATTAGGGACAGATTTTAGGACCGAAAATTATCTGTTGGTACTTGGTTGGTCGCAAATCTTAGGGACGGAAAATAATTCATCCTCAAAACACAAGAACCGAAAAATCCGTCCCAAGCACCGTTCGCAATATCAGCCCCAATCGAATTATTGTATTTATTTTAGGGCGGAAATTTCCATCCCAATAGTGGTACGGATGGGTCTGTTGTTTGGAACAGATTTAGGGACTGAAATATCCATTCAATAGACATCATTTGAAACGAAATCAGAGACGAAATTAGGGACTGATTTGGAGACGGATGTTGGTATTAAATTGGTTTGTTTCAGGACATTTGGGGACAGATTTAGGGACAAAACTCCTTTGTTCGGAACTGATTTAGGAACGGATTGTTCTTTAATTTTGAATACAATTTTAAATTTATTTTTATTTTCTAAGAAAAAAATAAACTTATAAATATCCTTAATATGCAACATCATTCATAATATTATGATAATAAATGGGATGAATAAATTTTAAAATA
>JAOSBN010000004.1:34983134-35007993 GCA_027563595.1 Erythroxylum suave | reverse complement strand
CCTTTCCGCCCAAATCGAAGCACCTTTTTCCACGGTGACACTTTTAGGAACACTTTATCACCAACTTCAAATTCAATATCTTTCCTCTTTATTAACGTATGATCTACTTCACAAAGATCATCAGTTGTAAGAATTCTTGCCATTTTTTAATCTAAAATATCAATAGTTTAACGTAAGTTCCTAAGTTTTACAACTTCTATTACATTAAGGGTCATTTTGAGTTTTGTAAGAATCCATAATGGGAGTCAACAAGAAGTGTAGGAATAAGAGCAGAAGTTCTCACCTTGACTTTTACGGACGTTAGTAACTTTACTGTTCTCACCTTGACTTTTACGGACTTTAGTAACTTTACTATTTGGAATAGCACACCCTCAGCCGTGGAGTTCAAAAGCATTTTTGTTGAGTTGTCACTCAAAATCAATGCAATTCCATCAAGAAAATGCCAAACAATAGAGTGAACTTAAAAAAGGAAGAAAAAAAATAATCATAAGTATAAAACAGATACTTCATGAATCAAAAATGGAAATGGCTTCATAGTCAAATGTCTTTCGTGAGACGAATCTGCAAGTAAAACTCAATGTTATGTGAACATGAAAAAAAGAAGAATAAATAAAAGTGAAGCAAAGAAGCAAAAAAGAAGGCTAACCATAGTGATGATGCGTGAAAAAGGCAAGGCCCTAGATCGAAGAATCCTTTTTGCTAAGTTTTGAGAGAAAGAGGGTGAATATTTAGAGATTTAGGTTCTGAGTAAAAATATAAAATATTTTTTTTGAAAATCCACGTGTGTTTTTTATGTACCACTTCAAATCCATCTACCTCTCCAAATCAATTTAACGGTGCATGTATGACACTGTTAGATTTCTGTTCAAAATAGCCTAATATTGAGCAAATTTGATAATATTTAGACCCTAATTGAGCAGGTTAAAATATTTGGCCATAAATTGATCAAACTCAAAAAAGTTTTTTAAACACACCTAGGCTTAGTAGTAGTCCAAACTCCAACATTGACTATGTTTCTCCAACAGGTCTTGAGAGAAGTTGGTAATTGGTTATAGAAGTCAATGAGATTAGTAATGGCAATGTAAAAATCAATGGCCAGGCCGTACCATGTGATCCTCAAGATTCTGTTGAAGAAACTTTTTTATGCATCGTTACGTCTACCATTTTCAAGCCTAATAAACTTCATCTTAAAAATTAGGGCCCATTTATTGCTTTTTTTAAAATAATATTTAGTTTTTAGTTTTTTATTTTATTATTATTGTCAATATAATTATATTTTTATTACTTATAATTATTATATACTAAATTAATTTTAAAGATTAAGTATTTTTATAGATTAGCAATTAAATAAAGTTAATTTAATCTTTTATATAATATTTATTGATAAATTATCAAAAAATATTATTATATTTTATTAATTTAATAATTAAATTTTATTTATCAATAAAATTCATTTTTAATATACATTTTTAATTATTTAAAAAATTTATTTGAAATTGATATATTTTGAAGATATTTTAAATTATATTTATTAATAATTATTAATTCAAAATTGTTTCAATTTGTTAGTGTCATTATTATTCATATTTTTAATATTTAATTCCTCTATTACTATGAGTTGATGCCCTCACTCTGGTGTAATTTTGTTTCTTTGGTAGTTGTGATTTGTTAAAGGCTAAAGTTGAAATTTTAACAGGAGTCTGAGTTCAAATAGAAAGTTAGGAGTTGTAGAAGCTAACTGAATGCGAAATGACATATAGCAGCATGGCTTGTTTTGGAAGTTATATAACAATAGCAATAATTTAGTAAAAATTAATAACAATAATTTAGTAAACTTTTAGTAATACGTAGTCTTATCTCTAATTAATAGTGAGATTGTTTCCAAATAACCCAAATGAAAAAGAAAAGAAAAAGAAAAAGAAAAAGAAAAAGAAAAAGAAAATATAAATAAATAATATTAAAAATAAAATAAAATAAATACTTAATAAATTAAATTAAATTAAATTAAATAATTAATAAATAAAATATTAAATAAGAAATAAACTAAATAATATGATGATGATAATAATAAAATAATAAAAATAATAAGTATAAAAATGTTTAAGCTAAATCACTAAGACGTAAGTATTACATATTTAAAAGTTTAGGCAATATACAGGAAGCAAATGCTGAAAGCCTTGTGTGAACGATAAATATGTTACATATGATATTTTAAAAATATTTTTTATTTAAAAAAGTAGCGGGGGGCGTTCCTTTTTGACTTGGCTTAGAAACAACACAATATCTTTTAGTTTTAGAAAAGTAAAACTAGTACTTTTTCTTATTATGAAACACAGTCGTAGTTGAGAATGACTTCGTCAGGCTGATTACTTCACCTGGTTAAAGGAAGTCAAAGTTATTAAACTAAGTATTTATGAGATTCTTGTTCTTAATGAAATTTCTTTTTCCATTTATTATTAGATATTCGTTTGTTGTGTTTATATGATTTGTGTTAATTGATAACAAAGGTGCACAACTGGTTGTTTGTTAATTTAATCTATAACTAAGTTTGAAAAATTGACGTTCAATATTTTTAATTAGAAGTAGTAATTAAAATTACCATTTACTATGTTAGAAACTGGAATTCAAAGAAGAATACCTACCTGGGCTAAATATGCATGGTGCATGTGTTGTCTTGTTCATCAATTTTCTTTATTCATAATGTTATCAATTAATTAAATTTAAGATCATATCTAGGTTGTTAATTAATAAAAGTTAATAAAATACATATTTCTAAATGTTTACATACATGAAAGAGTAGTTGAAGTACCTCAATGAATACTTATTGGTAAACTAAAACTAATTTGCATCATAGTTTAATAATGGAGGTGACTATAGACCAAGGTTTATTCACCTTAATACATTAATTTAATTTTCTTTGCTACGATTTAATTTACTTTACTCTTCTCAAACTTGCTTATTCAAAACCCTCCCTTTCATTGTTTACTTAATTTATCGTGACTACCAATTGTTAGATTCCTTATGGGAACAATCTAACTCTCCACTTGCTACATTTATTTTGTAGGACCTGGTTTTAATTTGCTGTATGTGACAACATTATCAAAATTTGGCATCATTATGGAGGAGCTTTTAATAGTGTGTGTATGTTACATGATTAACAAAATCGAAAGATTAGCTATTCAATTTTCAGATATAAAAAATAAACAAGTAACTAAGAAAAAAGACAAAGAAAAAATGCAAGAGTAGAATAAAGAAAAAATGCATGCAAATTGCTCACGACGTGAACTAGCTACTCTAGCTAATACACAACAACTCTATTGCATTACTTTTCTAAATTTGGACAACAATACCTTAAGCAGAAGTTGGAGCTGATTCACTTACTGTCCCCTTTTTAGGGTACAACGGGAGAAGATCCTCACAAGAACTTAAAGTAATTTGATGTGGTTTGCATAGGGATGAAGCCTACAAATATGATTAAATAGCAAATCGAATTGAGGGCTTTCATGTTTTACCTTAAAGATGATGCTCAAAACTACTTGTACTACTTGCTAACGAGGAGTGTCAATATATGGGCTGACATGAAGAAGCTATTATTGGAGAAACTTTTCTCAACTTCTAGAGCCTCTAACATCAGAAAAGACATTTGTGGTATCCAATAGCACAACGGCAAGCTACTATACAAGTATTGGAAGCAATTTAAAAAGCCTTGTGTAAGGTACTCTCATCACCAAATCAATCATCAACTCTTGTTTAATATTTTTATAAAGGCCTTTTGCTAAGTGAAAGAAGCACGATTGATTCTACAAATGGTGAAGCTCTAGTTTACAAAACATCAATATTTGCAAAGTGAGTTAATAGCTAACATAGCCTCCAACACAAAATAATTTGGAATTCATTCCAAACATACCTCAAACGAGGTGAATGTATCATCAATGGAGAAAAAGATTGGAGGATTTGAAGTCTTTAGTGTGGCAACTTATGGTAGCAAAGAAGGAAGAGGCTAAGGCGTATGGAATTTATTCAATGGTTGGTCACCTTAATGATGCATGTTCTACTTTGCATGAAAATTATGTGGAAGAGCCAATGCTATGTGTGGTTTTCTTAAACGACCCTAAAGGAAGTATGAACCATATTCAAATACTTATAATTGAGGTTGGCACGACCATCGAAATTTGCATTATAGGAATGCTCAAAAACATCATACAACCTTAAATTTCTAGCAGTATAAGTAGCCATATATGCCTAGACAATAATAACCCAAGCAAAATTCTAAATGTAACACTTCTTAAGAGGATGTAGTTAAGCCTTTGACCATTAATACTTTGAACTTTTAGCAAGATACTCAAGTTAGTTTACAAAACCTTAAAAATTAAATGACCCAAATGGCAACAACCATTAACCGGCTAGAGGTATAAAATTTTAAAAAAGTTCCTTCTTAAATGGAGATAAATCCCAAGCAGAGTACTTTGAACTTTTAGTGAGATACTTAAGCTAGTATACAAAACCTTAAAAATCAAGTGAGCCAAATGGCAATAAACATTAATCGGCTAGAGGTATAAAATTTAAAAAAAGTTCCTATTTAAATGGGGATAAATCCCAAGCAAAGTTCTAAAGCTATAATGTTGCAAAGTGGGAAGGAATTAAAGGAACTAATACGAATTTTTTATAAAGAGAAATTGAAGAGGAAGAGGAGAAAGAAATGCTAAAACAATCGCAAAAAGAGGATGGGGCATAATCGAATTATAACCTGCTAAAAATGGTCTTACAGTCCTTTTATCCTAATCATTTTGCCAAATTAAGGAAGGGGAAGGAAAAAAAGAGAGAGATTCTAGAGACTTTCTGCAAGGTGTAGGTAAACATTCCTTCACTTAAGACTACTAAAAAATCCCTCGCTATATAAAATTTCTTAAGGATTTATATACTTTAAAACAAAAGCTAAATGGTATTGAAAAAGTGCACCTAGGAGAGAATATGTTTGTTATGCTTCAAAATAAGTGGTTACCAAATTATCAAGACCCAGGTATGTTCACTATCCCTTATAGAATTTTTAATCTTAAAATTGAAAAAGCCTCGTTAGATTTAGGTGCATCAATTAATGTCATTAGCCATTCTATTTATAAATCTTTCAATATAAGGCCTTTGTAAGAAACTGGTGTAATAATCTAACTAGTTGATTGTTCTAATGCTTATCCTAAGGGAGTTCTAGAGGACTTTGTAGATCATATGGATAATATTATTTTTCTAGTTGACTTTTATGTCTTACAGATGGGCAATAAGGATGTTTCTTCTTTAGTCCCAATTTTATTGTGAAGACTCTTTTTGAAAACCTCTTAAATGAAAATTGATTTTTATGATGGATCTTTAATAGTGGAGTTTAATTGTGATGTGATTAAATTCAATATTTATGGTCCCAT
Source organism: Erythroxylum suave (assembly GCA_027563595.1). Lineage (NCBI taxonomy): Eukaryota > Viridiplantae > Streptophyta > Magnoliopsida > Malpighiales > Erythroxylaceae > Erythroxylum > Erythroxylum suave. The sequence goes on along the minus strand of JAOSBN010000004.1, from coordinate 35,002,579 downwards.
GAAATTTCCTAATAATGAACAACCTATTGTTTCTATGTATTTCATCGATGCTTTGGTGCAAGATAAATTTTCTTTACATTAGGCATATGAACTTTGGACAATTCTTGGTGGAGGGATGGATTCCTTTACTTGCCAACATCTAACTCACACTTTTGCACCCACTACGAATTTAGAAACCTTATTTCATAACTTAGAAAAGTCTAAACTTTTGGTTGGACAAGTGTCTGTTGTGTAGTTAACAAGAAATCATTCACAATTGTTACCTTCCTTGGTTTAACCACCACAGTTGGAGTTAAAAAAACATGCCTAGCCATTTTAAACATGCCTTTTTGGGTGAGCAAAACACATTACTTGTGATTATCTCTAATAAACTCACATCTTTTTAGGGAAAAAATTAATTTAGGTTCTAAAGTGGCTGATTTAAAAGGAATTAGTCCATCAATTTGTATGTATTGAATTTTACTAGAGGATGGAGTTAAAGAGGTAAAACAACCCTAACGGAGATTAAATCCACCTATAATGGAGGTTTTTGAAAAGGAGACGTTGAAGCTTTTTAATATTGAGAAAATTTATCCCATTTTGGATAACAAGCGGTTAAGTCTAGTTCAAGTGGTTCTAAAGAAAATTGGAGTAACCATAGTAAAGAACAATGATGATAAGTTGGTACCATTTCATATTCAAAACAAGTGGAGGGTTTGTATAGATTATAGGAAGTTGAATTTAGTTATTAAAAAAGATCAATTTTCACATTCTTTTATTAACCAAATGTTTGTAAGATTAGCTAGAAAATTTCGTTATTGTTGTCTAGATGGTTATTCAAGATTTCACTTGTATAAGAGGATCAAGAGCAAACTACTTTTACATATCCCTTTAACTTTTGCTTACCAAACAACGCCATTTAGGCTTGAGTAATGCATCGGGAACATTTCTAGGTGTATAGTAAGTATCTTTTCTAATTATGTGGAGATTATCATAGAAGTCTTTATAGATGATTTTACGATTTATGGTGTGTCTTTTAAAACTTGTTTGATTAACCTTAAAAGGTGCAAAAATGTTGCGTTGAAAACAATTTGGTCTTGAAATATGCAAATTTTCATTTTATGGTTGATTAAGGAATAATTTTGGGTCATATCAATTAGTGTCTTTTAAGGACATTGAGGTTGATAAAGCAAAGATAGAATCATAAAATCTCTTACCCTATAAATATATGGGAAATTCATTCTTTTCTTGATTATGTAGGATTTTATTGACATTTAATGAAGGATTTTTTAAAGATCACTCAACTTATATGTTGGTTACTCAAAAAGAAGTATAGTTCAGTTTTAACGATTCGTGTTAAGTGGCATTTGATGAGCTTAAGGAATGACTCACTATATCCCCAATAATTCAGCCACCAAATTGGGGTCTTCCTTTGAGTTGATGTGAAATTCTAGCAACTATGCAATCAGATTCGTTTTGGTTAAAGAGTAAAGAAGGAGCCATATGTCATATATTATGCATCCATCACCTTTAATGACAATCAAAAGAATTATTCCATCACAAAAAGGAGCTTTTGGTGGTAGTTTTTAGACTGGAGAAATTTTAGCCCTATTTGTTAGGTACCAAAGTGATCTTTTAGTTAAACCATGTAGATTTGAAATTTTTTCTATCCAAAAAGGAGGCCGAACTAAGATTAATTTGGTAGATCATGCTGTTACAAGAATTTATATAAAGATATGTGACAAAAAGGTCACCTTTGTAAATTTTGTTCTAATTAAATTATTAGAAGGTATGTGTTATATGATGAAGTTCCTTCCACTTTGAATTTTAGTCAGTCATTTGTATGTAGGGGACACTTTAGTTTGAAGAGAACAATATACAATGTATTTGAATGTAGGCTATTTTAGCCTAAGTTATTCTATGATACATATATGTTTTGTAATTCTTGTAATCATTGCTAAAGAATAGATAGTTAGGGACTAAGAGATCAAATTCCACTCACAAACATTTTAGTATGATATATTTTTGATGGATAGGGAATATATTTTATAAGTTTATTCCCCTCTTCTTTAGATAAGAATTACATTATCGTTATTATGTATTATGTATCAAAGTGGGTAAAAGCTAAGGCTACTCATACTGAAAATGCTAAACTTGTAGTGAATTTTGTCAAATATAACATTTTTGTTAGGTTTGGAGTGCCTCGAGCTAATATTAGCGATCGTGGAATTAATTTTTGTGATCATTCTAATGAGGCATTAATGAAGAAATATGGAGCAACAAATCACATTTTAAATGCTTACCACCTATTGATGAGTGGGTAAGCTGAGGTTTCCATTTAGAAAATCAAATAATTTATGGAGAAAGCGGTAAATCTTAATTGGAAGGACTAGAGTTTGCACTTAGAAGATGCATTATGGACATATCAGAATGCTTATAAGAATCCAATTTGTAGGCTATTACATGTTATTTTGGTAAACCATGCCATTTATATGTAGAGTTGGAATAAAAAGCCTAATAGGATATTAAGTAATGTAATATAGACCTGATTAAAGTTGGTAATACTTAAAAATTGCAAATTCAAGGGCTAGAAGAGATCTGTAATTATGCTTATGAAAGTGCTAGAATTTAGAAGGTGAAAAATAAACCTTTCATAATAAAATGATTTCAAGGAAGCAATTTTTAGTAAGACAAAAAGTTCCCCTTTATTATTCAAAGCTTAAATTATTTCCACGAAAATTTTGATCTTTATGGCTTGGTCCAATGGTTACTAATGTGTTCTCTCATAATGCAGTGGGAATTCAGAGATTAGACACTTTTAAAGTGTTCAAGTTAACAATCATAGGTTAAAACCTTATTATGAGAATTTATAGGTGGAACAAATCAGAGGAAATTAATATGGCTAGTCTTGTTTATATTAAGTAAGCTCCAATTTTAGTTCCATCCAGCTAATAAGATGCTAAGAGCTTTTTGGTAGTAATATAACTTCCAACCACCGTACCCAACCACTCAATACCTAACTTATTTCAACCTTAAAAGCTTTTTTTGGCTTTTTATTTTATTTTTATGTTATATTCATCTAGTGGTTTGTTTGTTTAGTTGTTGTGGTAGTTTATGTGACAACCTTAAGGACAAGGTTATGATAAGTGTGGGGGAAGTGAACCTGTGTTTGTGGATATTTGTGTGTTGTGTGAATGATATGCATGCTTTGGTTGTTTTTGTGCGATTGTTTGCTTTCTATCTATGAAATTAGTCATAGTATCTTGAAATAGAATGAATAACATACTTGAATTTAAATTTGGATAGCTTAAATGTATATTCCACATGTATTCATTTAACTAACATATCTTAGGAACTTAGATAGGTTTAACAATTTAGGAATAACAAAAATCTAGCTTTTACACCTTCATACATATCCCTAATAACTTGTATGTAGGTCGTAGCAATGTGCTTAACTTCTAAACACCTCTATATAATTTCCCTAGGTACTTCTCTAAATCAATAAAAAACTATATGTAGGTTACAATGTCTTTCCCTATAGTATTTCATTAATCTTCTACGAAGATGTAAATTTTCTGTCATGGACCTACCTTATATGAAGCCAAACTGATTCTCTAAGGTAAGAGCATCCTTTCTCACTCTTTTCTTAATCACCTTCTCCATAACTTCATGGTGTGAGTAAGTAGTTTGATGCTTTTATAGTTGTTACAACTTTGGATGTCCCCTTTGTTGTTAATATAGAGGAATTAGTATATTAAGTCTCCACTTATTCAACATTTTGGTGGACTGAAGGATCATACTAAAAGCTGGGCTAGCAAAGGTGGCACCCTTTTCACCTTGGCTCATTCATATATTTATGGTTATCTCATTAAGGCTTACTGCCATTCGACTCTTCATCTCCCTCAAAGCTCTTTTAATTTCTTCCCTTGTAATCTACCTACAATAAGTAAAGTTACAATACCTTTAAAATATGCTAAGATTACTTAAAGAGGCATTGTTTTCTATGTCTTCGTTAAAAAGGTTATAAAAATACCTCTTCCATGTTCTCTTGAAGAAATTTTTAGACATGACCACCCACCTTGCTTCTTCTTTCATCCAACAAACTTGTTCTAAGTCTCTTGCTTTCCACTCCCTAGCTCTCTTCAATTTAAAATTATGTTTTTCTCTATCTTTAGTTTCTAATCACTATTATAATTTTTAGTAAGCTCTACTCTTAGCTTATGAGATTATCTTTTTCACCTATTTCTTTTCTACATTATAACTTTCTCTACCTCTGTGGTGCTATCTAGTAAAGCTTTATAAGCACCCTTCTTGATCTTAACCTTTTCTTACACATCTTCATTCCATCACCAAGACTTCATCTTACTACCCCTATGCCCTTTAGAAGCACATAAGATCCCTTTAGTTGTATTCCTTAAAAGGGTTGATTCTCTCTCCAATATTTGGTTATCATCTCTTTCTAATTTCTATTATTCTCCATATAATACTCTATCCCTAATGGCCTACTTGGTTGAGTGGAATATCTATTATTTAGTAGTTATCCTATATTTAAAGGACCAAACATTAAGCTATCTCAAATATCTTATGTTTAAGTTGGAATAAGCAATGAGAGGTATCCACCAGTCGATGAACCACCACCCTATGACTTTGATTGGGAAACTATTAATTAATTGAATCTCCACTAAATAAAAGGAGTTTATCAACAAAGTTAAAATTAATCAAGATTTGTTGACACAGCTCAATTATGAAGGACAAAATTTAGTGATAACATAAGCATACAAGATCACAATTTCACAAGAATGTCTCCAGCTCATCAAGTAATTTGAAGCATCACTTTCTACCCTCTCTGGAGAATTCAGTGAAATGTCAGAACAATGAAAGAATATGATCTCTCAATAAATTCAACATCTTCTAACTCACAAGTGCCCACTTTGCCCTACCAGTTCAAAAATAGATAAGGATGACAACTCTGTAGAAGCAATTATTAGAAACTAGTCATCATGCACTAAAGAAAAGCACCACTTGTCTTTGTACATAATGTAATCCACTTGTCAAGATTTTATCCATACTGACTGGATGTCCATGTGTTTTCATATTTTTTCTTTTCTAAAGTTGGTTTTTCTAAGACTTGTTTATATTGAGGTTGTAATGATGTATTCTTGATAATTATCTATTCCTTTGTTTGGTTAGAAAAAACACATAGAATATAAAATCCCCCGCACTTTAGGGAATAGCTAAAGATACCACCCCCTGTCTTTACTTATTCTGCTCACGTTGAGAATAGTTAAAGACAAACTTTCTCCCTCTTGTATAAGTTCTATCCCTCCCCTTTTTTTTTTCCCAACAACCCTTCTCACTCATGCAACATCACACCTCTCTCTCTAGTCTAGTCTCACTCACGCTCTTCATCTCTGGTTTAGTAATTCTTTATCATTTTTTAGGTTCTCGTCTCTTTTCTTCGGTCTTTGCTCTGGTGTCACTCATGCTTTTTATCTTCGGCTCAGTGGGTCTCTCTCACTCTTCAAGCTCTAATCTCTTTTCTCCATCATTTCTTTGCCAGTTGCATTGATTAGGTAAAGACAACCTTTCTCCCCAACATTTCTCACTGCTGAATGATTTTTTTTTAGTTTAACCCAACTTGAACAGGTTTATATTTTGTAATTTATCTGCTTCTAAATTTTTTTTCCCTATATCTGTGGGAGTCTTAAGTAACCCAAGACTGTTCTTCGCTTGCTTTGTTGTTTATTAGGATTTGGCTCGTTGTGTGTTTTTGAGTTAAGATGGTGTTTTCCTTTTCCAACTTGATCTATTTTTGGTAACTGTGTACTTACCACTAAGTTGATATATGTTATGAGTTTTCTTTACTTAATCAACTTGCATATTGACGTGAATTTGGATAATATATTTTTCTTAATTATGTTATGAGTTATGATTTTTCAGTCTTTGTATATTGCTTGGCTATTTTTTTTTTAATTTCAGATGTGCTCTTATTATGTCAATTTTAAAGTTAATGAAGGGCTGTAACAGCCTGTTTGTATTATTCATACAGTTGGGTCAATTTGTTTAAATGTATTTGCATCGATTTGTTTAAAGTTGGAGTGAAAAATAATCTTAACTGCTTGGGACATGTTAATTACTAATTTATATAATTGAAGGGTGTCTGTGTTCTTTACCTGGTTGGGTCGAATATGGGTTGTAGAAAAAAGGGTCTTTGCTATTGGTAAAGTTGGAGTGAAAATCATCTGAACTGCTTCACGTGTAAGGCCAAGTTGAAATTAAAGTAGCTAGCCATTCTATTTATAAAGTGTCACCTTATCGCTTTAGATTAATTATTTGTTCCCAAATAGATTTCCATTAGAGCAAAGACCAGAAGAGGAAATTGTGTGGTTTTCCTAGCATGTAAAGTCTAATCCTAGAAAGTCTCAAAACATTTGAATTTGAAAGTTCTAACTTCTAGCATGTCTTGTAGTAACTCCATTGGGCACATCTGAATCCACATTTTTTTGCAAAATTAATTAGTGAAGTTACTTGTAAACTCTTATCTACTTCATGATTTTTCAAAGGGAGTAGTTAAGATTATATTGTATGTAATTAAACAAATCAAAGTTATGCATAAAGACTATAAAGAATTAGGATATTAATCTAGTTAGACTCTTATGTCTACTTTCATTAGAACAACCACATCAAATACAGAAGTCAAAGTTGAAGCTTTATTTTTTGTTGGCTGATAATACAACTTTCATATGTTCACCACTGGTAATTAAAATTGAAATATTCTCATATTTGAATACCACAAACTAATGATACTATATGCTCCAAAGATAGATTTTTTGGTTAGTTATTACTTACTGATAAAATGGTAGAATCAAGGTCATTTCTATGCTTAGAAACATGTATTTCCTTATCCTTAGCCATTATGGCCATTAGCCATTATGGCCATTATCTTATTCTGCCTTTTCCCTTTTTTCTATCGTGTGATTCTTTTTCCTTAAGTTGGTGTTGGGTTATTTGAGTTAGGGTTTCATTTAAACTGTTTGTTTGGGTTTTGGTTTTTATGTTCTATAATTCCCTATTTTATGTAAATACATTAGAAAATTTATTTCTTGCAATCATGACTCTTTTGAGTTTGTGTAGAAATGCTAAAAGAATAAAAAGGCTTATGGCTATCTTGAATGTATGGTTACAGATGTGTAATGTTGTTAGTTGGCTATTAAGTTTATTAGCATTAGAGGCATATTTACATAGTTATAAGCCAAGGGTTAGAAGTTATTTTCTAAATTTTTATGCAAATCAAGATTATATAAGGCAAATTGTGCATGACAATGATGAGTCATTTATTTCAATGGTTAGGATGAATAGTCAAGCATTTTTTTAAAGTAGGTTAAATGCTAGAAAGTATATAAGGATTAAAGTCAACAAAAAACATGCTTATTGATGAACAAGTAGCAAATTATCTTGCATGTTATTGTTTATCATGTTAAAAGTTTAGTTATTACGAAAAGTTTTGAAAGGTCAGGTGAGACAATTAATCAATGTTTTCATAATGTTTTAAATGTAGTGATGCTTTTGCAAGATCTTTTGTTTAGAAAATATGAGCCCATACCAACAAACTCTTCGGACCATCGATGGATATGGTTTAAGGTAGATAATCACCCTATTACTTGTATAAGAAAATATAGTACATGTGATTAAGGTTCCTTATTATTTTTATTTCATTTGAATTATATAATTACTTAGGTGGTCTAGATGGGACATATATTAAAGTTAATGTTCCAATTAAAGATAAGCCTAGATTTCAAACTCGTAAGGGCGATATTGAAACAAATATATTAGATGTATGCATACTTGACATGCAACTTATTTATTGCCTTCCTGGTTAGGAAGGGTTAGTAGCTGATGGTCGAGTTCTTTGTGATGTAATTACTAGGAGATATGGACTAAAAGTGCCTTATGGTGAGCTTTCCCATACAATATAGGAAGATTGTTTGAAATTTTGTATACGAGACGATGTAAATTAAATAACTTATGTAGTGTTTTTTTTATAGGTTGCTATTACCTAGTCGACACAGGTTATACAAATTGTGAGGGCTTCTTTACACCTTTTAGGAGTCAAAGGTATAATTTGAATGAATGACTTCAAGTTTAACATCCAAGAACTTCAGAGGAATTTTTTAATATGTGGTAATATTATCACCTGCATCCAAATTAATACCAACTCTAATAATGAAATATGTAGTTAGTGAAGAGTTGAGACCATTTCCATGAGGAATCTATTGGTAAATGTTTCACAAGTTGAAAACTAAAACAAATTAAGGAGGTGGGTTGAATTAATATGAATTTTAGAAATTAAAAAAGACAAAAATTGGAAATAAATGATAATAATAAGATATGGAAAATTAATAAACGACCCTTGGTTTCGAGTCACCTATGTTATCAAACTAAATGGATCATAGATATAGAATTAAGGTCATTAACAAACACTCATTAAGTGGTGTTCTCTCTTAGGATTAAATAAATAAAAACATGTATTATAATCACTCTTATTAACCAACAACTTAGATATGATCTTAAGTTTGATTAATTAATAACTTTAAGAATCAAAAGAACTAGTGAGCAAGACAATACATATGTGATATGTATTTAATCTAGATAAGTATCTTCTTTGGAATTTCCAATCCCTAACGTAAAGATGGTAATCCTAATTGCCACTTTCGATTAGCAAAATTGAACTTCAAATCCTAAATGTAAATTAAATCGATTAATTCTGAGTTGTGCACCCTAGAGATCAATCAATTCATATCATAAAAGACAATATGGAAGACATTTAATATTCATCATTGAAATAAACTTTATTCAGAGAATCTCACATATACTAGATGATAGTATGGTTCCCTTCAACCAAGAAGAAAGATTTAGCTACTCATAATAGAGGTAAAACCCAACAGAAAAGTAGTAGGACACATAGTCTCCATATTTGCATTTTTCCAGAAAATAACGAAAAATCTAGCTAAAGACCAGAAAAATAACAACAGAAAAACTTCAAAGATGATATTTCTAGCTCAGTTCTTCTCTTCCCTCTTATCGTCATCTTTATCAGACACACTTCCCATATAATTAGGCAGCAGATCACCACATAAAAGACAACAACTTGATTCCCAAGATATAAAAATCCTAATTGTATCGAATTTGCTTTCAAATCAGATTCTGCAGATAAAATTTCCCTTTGCACATGCCCATGCTTAGTCAAAAACTTTTCTGCCAGCTGGAAATTCGAGTTGCCTTTGCTTTCCTTGAATCTTTTTGATTCGAATTCATCTCCCATATGTTGAAAATCATTTGAGAACAATTAAGAAACAAGTTCATTAATTTTAAATAAAATTTAAACATATGGAAGAGATTTATATCCAAAGTTAACACAAAAATAACAAGTTATCAAATTCCTCCACACCAATCTTTTGCTCGTCCTTACAAACTATATTTACAATCAATTGGCCAACTAATCAACTTCCTTTATTCCATGTCTCACAACAGTAAATAATGCACACTTCAATAGCCAAACAATTTTGTAACCAATGAATACCTAGAGTTAATCATTCAAGTAATATAAACAAAGTCAATTTAAGGCAATCATATTTCAAAAACTAGCACATAATTATGGCAAACTCTCACAGATTGGATTTCACTCAAATCACTCAAGTGTTTACTGGTTCAGTATTTCACTCCAATTCTTCTAATGCAAATATTCTACTATGTGCTTGTTTTTTCACCAACTATTCACCATTTGAAAGCAAACATGCACATATCAAAAGGGCTTTATTCAAGTTTGTATTGGGCCATAGGTAAAGGTAAGGATTGATAAACGAAAAAAGGGCAAAAATCATAAACATTAGCAAAGCACCTAGCCACTTGTGGAGACACAAATTCAATCACAAAGGAGTCAACATTGTTATTCCGATTACTGCATAACTTGTTTTTTGCTGTTGTATTATTATTATTATTAATTTTTTTCGTCAATGTACTGATATTTAAAGACAAAAGTACAATACACAATTCAAATCTAAATCTCTTCAATTTCCTTTCATCTTTTTTCTTTTCCTTGAACTCCATATCTCTCCAAATAAGTTAAACATAAATTGTGGTTAGAATGCTTACTTAAATTTATGATGGGTGAAGATATGAAAGGTTTTAGTTGTTTATTATGGGTTTATCAAGAAAAAGGGTTCAACTAAAAAAGTTTAACAAAGCATATTGAATTTGTTTAGCTTTTTAAACTGAAGGTTTAAAACAAAGATGGCCTTTATCATTTTTGTACATGTATGTATAGATGTGGTCTGAAATCGATTATATAAAAAATTCACCTTAGAAGATAACCACGCATCAAATAAATACATATAGATATAATTGTTTCAATCTTTTAGGCCCAAAAACTCATAGGCTAATGCAGTTCACCGTAATTATACATCATGTTTAATCATATGATTGCCAAACCTTGACTAAGTGTATACACTTGTATTTCTTAATTAAGTGGCATCTATTGTCCTAAAATAAATTTAACTCAAGTTATGTGCACTACTTAAGTCATTAAAAATGGAAGTCTAGAAAGTGTTGAAGTTGGCTAATCAATTGTAACAAAGTCAATAAGCATTAAAAAATTTTCAACAAGGATTCCTAACTATCAGTTATATGGAACATACCCCACCCCCACACCTAATCCATAGATTGTCCCCAATGTAATGACATAAAATAAAAGAAGCGAAAATAGAAAAGAAGAGAGAAAAGAAGGCTTCACTATGAGTTGAGCGCTGAAATCATGGGGTTGGTAGGTAAGGAGGTTGGAATCCTTGGTGGGCGAGGTTGGAATCCTTGGTGGGCGAGGTTGGAATTCTTGGTGTGCCCAATATGCTATCGAATTATGCTTCATTTGGTGTATCTGGTTTTCAAGTTGAGTTAAACGAGCGTCCAAATTATCTTGGGTTGTTAGCTACTACTCAGTTTATTTATGATAACCTGACTCCTTGTGGTTAGATGTGGGTTGGAAGGGACAGTTGGACCCAGATTAGTGAAGGATATCCTTTCATAACTCATGTCCACGATTCTCATCAGGGGTAGATTTTTATTTTGGCTTAGTTATTGAAATTTTTGGTTGTCCTCAGGAAATTGAAAAGAAGTGAAAGCTCCACTTTTTGAATTCCATTGGCTTCTGTTCTTAACTTACTTACCTTTTTGAGTGTGATTCCTTGTTGAAGGGCATGGTGGTTCGGACATCGGAGGGATTGATGGAGTTGGTGTTATAGCCATGGTATCTGATGGAGGTTAGGTGTTCACAAATGATGTGATTGGTGAAGCTAACCTATGTGAATCACTCTTCTTGTGTGACATGGTTCCAATCATTGTGATTTTGCAGTCGTAAAACTAAAAAATGTAAATAAAAAAACAACAAAAATCTGGATTGGGAAATGGGTGGGTTAAGGTAGGAAAGAGGTAAAAAGGTTGGGTTTTGTGTTGGAATGATATGGGTGTTACTAATTCGGCAGTGGGTGAGTGTAATTGTGAGTGAGTGAAGGTAAGAGGAAGAGATAAATGAAAGTGTGAAGGGGAATTTTTTTAAAATCTAAATTAGATTTGAAAATATTAACTAGTGAAAATACTAAAGGGAATTGAATAAAATTGACAGCTGAAGCAAAACAAATTAAAAAATAAGAAATACTGAGAAATGAAAATAAAATTGAACATGAAATGTTTTTGTGTTGCCCCTAAATGCACTTCTTTTAAGTCATTAGCTGGACGTGTTCACTGACTTGCCTCATCAGAGAAAGATTGGGGCTACCAGCTTTATCTCTTTCACATTCTCGACTGGAGAGTTCTCATAGTATGGTTTCAGATGGTGTCCATCAACTTTAAACACCTTGGAAGTGTCTAAACTTTGAATTTCTAACGCACCATGAGAAAAATACATTAGTAACAATAAATGGTCTGAGCCAACGAGATCATAATTTTCCTGGAAATAACTTAGGCTTTGAATGATAGAAAAGAACTTTTTTGTGCTATAAAAATTGCTTCCTAAAAATGATTTTATCATGAAAAGCTTTAGTCTTTTATAAATATTCACATTTTCATAAGCCTCATTAGAGATCTCATCTAACTCTTGCAATTGTAACTTCCTATTGTTACTAGCCTCCACCAAATCCATGTTTAGTTGCTTCACAGCTCAATAGGCTCTATATTCTATTTCCACAGGCAAATGACATGGTTTATCGAAAACTAACCTGTACAACGACATGCCTATTGGAGTTTGCAGGCTGATACGCCCACAAGGCATCATCCAGATGTAAGCTCCAATCTTTTCTATTAGATTCACCACTTTATCCAAAATTGATTTAATTTCCCTGTTGGAGACTTAAGCTTGCCCACTCGCTTGCACATGGCTCATCAAAATCAAATTTAAGATCTCTTTGGAGTAGTCTACACATGGGTTGCACAATCTTTGAAAAATCTTTGGTAAACTATCGATAGAATCCTACATAACCAAGAAAAGAACGAATTTCCCGCACGGTCGTGGAGTAAGGTAAAGATAGGATAACATCTATCTTAGCCTTATCGACCTCAATTCCCTTAGAAGAAACTGTATGACCCAAGATTTTGCTTTGATATACTATAAAATGACAATTTTCATAATTTAAAATCAAATTAGTCTCAATGCAACATTTAAGCACTTTCTCAATGCAACGTTTAAGCCGTAAAGTCGTCCATGAAAACTTCCATACAATCTTGCACAAGATTAGAGAAAATACTTACCATATACCTTTGAAATGTTGGTGTATTATACGACCCAAATGGCATTCTTCAGTAGGCAAAAGGTACCAAATGGAAATGTGAAGGTTATTTTCTCATAGTTCTTTGATGCAACCAAAATCTGGTGATAACATGAATAACCATTTAGACAATAATAGTGAGATTTACCTATAAGTCTTTCAAGCATTTGATTAATAAACAGAAGCAGAAAATGATCTTTTCTAGTAACCAAATTTAGCTTCCTATAATCTATGCAAAATGTCCACCTATTTTGAATACGAGTAGGTATCAACTCACCATCACTATTTTCTATTGTAGATACCCCAGTTTTCTTTGGAACAACCTAGACGGACTTACACAATTGCTATATGAAATGGGATAAATAATTCTAGCATCAAGAAGCTTCAAGATTTCCTTTCTCATCATTTTCATCATGGTTGGATTTAAACAATGTTGAGGTTGCCTTACCCCCTTGGCTTCATCTTCCATCAATATTTGGTGCATACAAATGCAGGGACTAATGCCTTTTAAATTAGCCACTGTCCATCTAAAAGCTTCTTTATGTTGTCTTAGCACTTGAATTAATTGATTTTCCTACAAAACAGTGAGTTTATTTATGATAATAATAGGTAATATATCTTGTTCACCCAAAAATATGTACTTTAGATGGTTAGGCAATCTCTTCAACTCTAACGTAGGTGGTTGAATCAACAAAGGTAGAAACTTGGAGTTGATTTGAGACAGCTCCATGTAAGGCAATTGCTGTATTAATTGCTTGGTTTTCTCGAAATGACAAAACATAACTTCAAGTTCGTGGTTGGGTACTAACATTTCTGCAATTGATTGCCACTACAACACATCTCCCATCTCCAAAATTGGCTCAAGTTCATCTCTTCCATTTAGTGATGAATTTTTCTACACCTAAATGTCAATAAAATCCACAGAATCAATAGGTTTTTCATCATCTGGAAATTCCATGCTTTGTATATATTGAATTTAATTAATTCAACATTAAATTCCATAGTTAATGATCTATCATGAACATCAATTTTTGTTCTAATGGTTTTCAAAAATGGCCTTCCAAATAAAATTGGAGTTGAAGAAGATGCATCATCACTCCCCATCTGCAAAATATAGAAATCAGTTGGAGAAAGCATTTCATGCACTTGAACTAAGATATCCTCTAACACACCCTTCGGATAAGTTGTTGAAAGATTCGCTAATTGAGTCACTACATTAGTTTCTTTGAGAGGCCCCACATTTAAGGACTTGTAAACATCATAAGGCGTGACATTTATTGATGCACCCAAATCTAACATAGATTTTTGAATTCTCAAATCACCAATTTTATAGGGAATAGTAAATATACCTGGGTCTTGACATTTAGGTGGTAGCTTTTTCTTCTACAGTATGGTTGAAACATTCTCTCCCAATTGCACTTTCTCATCAAATTTCAATTTTTGTTTTGAAGTTTAGAGTTCCTTTAGAAATTTAGCATAATGAGGAATTCGTTTAATGGCATGAAGCAAAGGAATATTCACCTGAACTTTTCTGAAAGTTTCCTATATCTCTTTCTCATGCTCCTCTTTCTTTGCTTTGATGAATCGACTAGGAAAAGGGGGCTGTACAATAAATTTCTTTAGACCTAAATGTGGCTTTTCTGGTTAGTTTGATACCTCCTTTCTTACTTGTTCTTCGATTTCCTTCTTGAATATTTCTAAAGAAGGTCCCTTTAATTCCTTACCACTATGCAACATGACAACTTTGGCACTTTGCTTGGGATTGATTTATATTTATAAAGGATGTAGTTGATCTCATAGGTTAAAGTATAGAGACACTTAAACAAAATTCTGGGTAATTGTTAGAGAACAAGTTCACTGAACAGACCCGATATGAGAAATTCATTTAGAACATTGCTTGTATATCTATGAAATTCTCATTGTGATGATTGTATAAGTGATCCTTTGACTTGAGGTCATCAAAGTTATCTTATATGGGATTGTTGTGTTTTGATACTACTTATGATCTATTTAATCATAGTTCATTTAATTAGTAGTCATTAGATGTAGCATGAACTGTATGGAGGTAGTTAAGTGATCAAGATATAATTCATCACCCTAAAGTAATTATGGAGAATGTTTTGTTTTTCTCGATTAGTATTGATTCAGGAAATCTTTGGCCAAGGTGGAACAACAATTTGCAAATAGTTTACAAATATCATTAATAAAATCAATAGCTAACAGTGGAGAACTAATATGTTTAGACTCAATATAGAGTAGACATTAATTCCATACTTTATGTCTAATCGGAACATTGTATGATGAAATGATTGAATTATAAAAAAAATTATGCACAGAAAGGTTAGACAGAACAACTTTGACATTACTAAATATTTAGGTGGTTATGATTCATTGCTAGATACCAATCTTGATCTATGATTATAAATTGTTTAATTAAAGAATTAAAGATAAATTAAAAGGAGTTTTAATTTATCTAATTCTAATTATGAATTAAAATTAGAATTTGTAATCATTGCTAACATATTTGGGAACCTAATGGGTCTCACATATAGAATGGGTTGAAGAGAGAAAAGTTAATTTAGTTAGGTTGGATTTGATTACTTGATTGTAAAGTTTGAAAAACTTTATGATTAAATATGAGATGTTTAACATATAAGGACCGATATGAGATATTAAATCTTATACGGGCATAATTGGTATTTAATTAGAATTATTTGAAACTCTAATTAAGTTTAATTGAAAGTAGAATTTAATTTCAATTAAATTACTGAAACGTCCAAAGCTTATTATAAATAGGCTTAATCTCTATGGAGGTAGCACTTTTTGCTTAACCCTCTCTGTAAAAGTTATAAAGTTTCCTCAACTCATTCTATGGATACCGTTAGAGGTCGAACATTTATGCGGCTACGGTGGTTGAAATGGATCAGTTTCAGAAACGGTTTGAGGGATATGACAAGATAAAAATCAAGCTTCAGAATAAGTTACGAATTAGGATTCAACTTTATTTGGTTTGAGTTGATCATTTTATAGAATTAAGTGATCTTGGTTTTTGGGAAATCAAAGGTTATGAAAAAGTTTCGTAATTAGTTTCCTAACAGTGGCATGAAAGCGAATGTTATTTCTATGATTTGGTTAAAAGTGTTTGATTGTGGTCGATCATATACTTTTGAAATTGAATTAAAATATGAACAGTTCATATTCTGAACCCAGAATTTTCTGATTGTTGTTATAATTTTTTAAAGAAATTAGAGCCACATCTCATTGTTCTTACTTCCAGAAATTGGTTTCTGGATATTTTAATTGCACGTCTCCTTTACTTGTTGGATGCTTCTGAACACTAGATAAGCATGCCTTTGATTGTTTTATTTCTGGAACAAATGAGGAATGGAGATGCCCAACGATTAAGTTTGTGAATCTACAATTCAAGTTTGGTTTTGGAAATATTTGTTACCCTAAAGAAAGAAAATATGCCTCTATTATTGTTTATTTATGGAAAACTCCCCTTTCTCTTCAATCTTCATGAAACTGAACATCAACATTTGATTTTGTTTATGTTTGATTGTGTGTTCTGTAAATAAACTCTACGTTTGTTAAGTGACTATTAAAGAATGGTTATATTTCCTTTTGTTATTACAGTTGTTGGGTAGTGGAATAAGCAAGAGATGTTTTTCCTTTTATGTTGTTATGGGTCTTTTGCATTTTTGCCCTTGCTTACATTGAAGGATCGAATTTAGTGGTAAACTACCGCTAGTTCAATCGCAGAACCAATAGCATTGCCACTGGTTACGCAATCAACTAGTGGTCGGTGGTGACATAAATGGGTAGCGCGTGATGCCATTAGATGGCATCACTGGCAATACCACTGGGTCATTAGCGACGCCTTATGCCCATGGAATGGTGGCTAGAAATCGTTGGTATTGCTTGAAAAAAGGCTTGATGGTTGTGTTTTGTGGCTAGCAAAATCCAGAAAACCTATATTCAAAAACAAGAAGGCAAACCAGATCATTGATTTGTTGGTTAGTGCGTTTATGTTTTTGCTTGTAAGTGTTATGATCTTTGGTTGTTTATGGTCATTTGGAAGTCGCGAGTGTCACCTTTTTCACAGCCAGTGGTGATTGTCACCACTAGTTTGTCACTTGGGTGATTGCCACCCACAAATGGGGACTGCAAAGAGTTATTGCTGGACCTTGTTTTCGAGGCCCAACAATTTCGTATGACAAAAATTATGAGCGTGTGAATTTCCCTTGTAGGGTTGTCTCCGTAAGCCCCTATCGATTCACCTCCATTCTAATAATACCCCAAAAGTCTCCTTTTACACAGATCTAGATATGTTTAAATAGCCGAAGCTTGCTCAAATAAGTCGTGCTCCTACACTCCATTTCCTTACTTTCTTTTCATTAATAATTTTAAATTGACACCAAAAGTCGGGTGACAACTAGTGGGAGGGAAATCGAAACTTCAAATTTACATGTAGGATCTTTAGCATCAGCGTGGGCTGATTCACTGTGGCAAACTAGATGTTTCACCGCGGTGAAACTAGGGAATATTTCCTATGATCTCTTGGGACAAATTTGTAAAAGTAAACTATATGTTTTGCCACGGCGAAATAGGAGTGAAATTCCAAGTGACTCTTAGGTGAAGTTTGCCGTGGCAAACTAAATGTTCCACCATGGCGAAACGAGTATGTCTTTCCTAGGGACTCTTGGGAAAAATTTGCCGCGGCGAAAGTTTAAGATTGAGGTATAAAAATCTCTTGGGAAAAGTTTGCCACGACGAACTAAAACCCTCGAATCTGAAATCCCTGATCCAAACGTCCAATACCATTTTCACTCAAATCTTCCCAAAATCACTTCCTCAAATAATTCCATTATCACATTGATTTCATTAAACTCCCAACCTCAACTCTATTGATCCTTTATATACATCAAACTCACATCTTTCACTATAGCCATCCTATGTAGCATTACTAATTCATAAATATCATATCTTCCAATCACAATTTCTAAAAATTTTACACTTTATATCATTGGAAAGCTAAAGAGATGGTCTACCACTTCTAAGAAGACGACTCTGTCTAATTCAACCTAGATCAATTCAGATTTGCCCTAAAGGTCAACACACCCAAACTTTACTCTCATGAATGCTTAAAATAAATGAAATGTATAGGCTTTGAGAATTATAAACAAAAACACAATCAATTTTCATTTCCATCAAAAATAAGAGTTTACAAAGTTTTAATGGGCATTTCAAGCCTCAATACATCATGATCCAAAATACAAAAGTTATATCAAGTCAAATTGCTTAAAATGCAACTAAAGCCTTGTTTTAAAAAAGCGAACTTGGAATACAAAATAAAAAAAAATCCAGAGTAATGCCTTTAAACCCGATCACTCAATTTCTTGCTCATCACCTGTAGATGGGACGGAATGGGAGGTGAGCTTAAGCTCGTGGGTAGTAGTCTTATAATCAGTAACAAGCAAAACCATTTTAATAATGCATAATGCATAATGAAACACATATTTCCCAATTCTCAATTATCAAACACTTATAAGCAACACCATTCATGCATTCAATAATCTTGTCATTACATAAGTACATCAAAATGGTTTGGGTGGATCATAAATAGAACGAGCTAACACATTCCCATAAAATGGTCCTGTGTTGTCATGAACAAAACGAACTAATTCAATCACATATAGTGGTTTTGCGTAGTCGTAAACATGAGGGAGTCCTGAAGGAGCTCCATGCCACTGGCAGGCATGCGAGAGAAGCCTTAAGTTAGAGTGCACTTGACAAACAGAATGGACCGAACCAAATCTAAATAACATGTATTTCATAACTTGTAAACTCGTTGCCCAAAATGGCTTGTTTTTCAAAAAGTGATTTCATAAACATTTCATAAGAAAATAAAATTATTTTTGCATTCTTGTCGTAAATCATCACACAATATTCAAATGCCAACCATATTACATTTTCTCAAAACATTCAAGAGCAGTAAATGCACATTTATTAAACAATTGAAAACATTTATTTTCTTGATTTTCGAAGAAACACTAATGGCTTGTTATTCAATTATAAAAATGCAACCTACCTTGAATTCCTGGCTTATCAATAACTCAATGATGCCTCTCCTCTTGCTCCTCTTGTCTCTTCTCTTGATTTCCTTCAATATTGCCAAAATATCAATTTCAATAAGACTTCCAAATTAAGAACTAAAAGAAATACATGCACTAACATTAATCTTAGAATACTTAATCCCATGCATTTCTTAAGTTTTACAAATCAAAACTCTTCTAAAAATCCAAATGTTCAAACATAACTTACCTTGAATCTTTATCAGTCAATGATTTTCTTGGCTCAAATGTAAGCTTTAATCTTCCTCTTTCTTTTTCCCTTGTTGAGCAACTCTAAAATCACTCTCTAGAACTAAGAAAAAGTAAATACCTAGCTAGCTTTTCTTCTCTTCTTCTCTCACAAGATAACTCTCTCTTCTCCTCTCTTCAATTTTCGTTTTCTTCCTCTCCAAATGCAAGACACAAATTTCTCTTCCCCCTTTTACCCTTAATGAGTATGAAAAGTGTAACATCCCATCACCGATGGGAAGGGTAAATTGGTCATTTGGGACGGGTTAGGCGTGTGTAAACATATCTCGGC
>JAOSBN010000004.1:34950016-34975380 GCA_027563595.1 Erythroxylum suave | reverse complement strand
GTGTAGTAAAGTTGTTTGCCAAAATCCTAAGTGGGAGCTTAGGTAGAGGACGTAGGTCTTAGCACCGAACCTCTATAGAAATAGTGTTTGCTTCTCTTCCCTACTCCTTGCTTTTAAATTCGTTTATTTATTTTGTGTGGTTTTAATTTATGGTTTTGTTGAATTTTACAAAAAGGTTCAAAGATCTATTCAACCCCCCTTCTAGATCGTTTACATGTGAAAGATCAAGTTTAGCGCAAGTGTAATGTGAATAAAGGAGCTAATTGAATCAATTAAAAAAAAATCAAAAGATGAAGAAAGTAAGTAAAGTGTAGTACATATGCAACTCAAGTGAAGAACTAAGAACAAGAAGGAATCAAGTATATAAGGTTTAAAAAAATCATTGTCATCCTTCTTGTAAGTTTATCTTAGTCATTTCAATAAATTTATGATACAATCATTGCATGGTTGTTTTTAATTAGGATATATTGCATATACTTTATCACGATTAAAAGGAAGTTTGGTAACTGTTTACAGAAAACTCTTTTGATGCATCAAAATACTTTTGAGGAACTTTTGAAATGATTTTGAATCAATTTTTTATTTAAAAATGTGTTTATATATTTTAAAAGAATTTGAGGAGTTTTAAAAACTTATTTTATGAAGGTTGGTTAACTAATATAGTGATTTAGGTGAGTAATATTAGAATTTTGGACAGATCGGTCAAACAATATGATGATACGGTCAACTAATGTCTTTTCATGACATGTATTATGAGTTGTAATCACATATTGGTTAACCAATGCCACTATGACTAGTTATAATTACTATTTTATTTGAAATAATATTTGGGTTGTTTTAAGGACAAATAAACCACATACAAGTTTTAGGAGTAATGTTGGGTATAGAAAAGAGTTGCAAAGAGCTTTGAGAGGTTGCAAGATGCTTTTATGCATGGATTAACAAATGTTAAGCCTTATTTATTAGTATGAGAAAAAGAGAGATGTTTCGAAGTATATGGTTATATAATTGTTGCAATTAGTGAAATTGCTCGGGATATATATTATGATGGATCCTTTTAAACTTAAGCAAGATTTTTATAGGGTTACTCTTCATCTATAGCAATGATAAATGATTGTGAGAATTCCTTTTCATTGATGGTAAAGATGTTGTCTGGAGGGTTCTTTTTCGCTTGTTGAAAAAAGATGATATTAAATTATTAAGTGAAGCTTAGGAGTGGACATGTGCCAAGAGTTATTTAGTTGAACCGCTATAAATCTGATTTGTCTCTCTTTCAATATTCTTTTTAATTATTATTATAAGTGCTTTGTAATTATGATGTATCAATTTGCTATAATCATTCAATGGAATAGACAATTTCATTCATTAGTTTTTAAATAGGATAAAAGTAAACATACACATAATTCATCCCTTTTTTGTACGTTATCTAGTGGCGAACAATTGGTATAAAGTCTCTTTTATTAGATATAGATTTATAGTGAAAGCCTTTAGTAACGGTCATTGCAACATAATTTGATTTTATTTTTAACTAAGATTGACAACATGTAAGTAAAGTACCTTTTTTTTAAAAGAAGATAATTATAGATATTGAAAATTAGGATGAATCACTTCATTTTATCCAAAGGGGTTAGTATTTGGGAAACAGTAGAGAATGATTTTGATGAAAACAACAATTGTAGACAAAGTGAAGATTAAGGTATCAAAGGATACAAGTAAGTGGAGCAATAATGATAAGGGACTCATTGTATTTAGTAACAAGCATATATAATTTATTTTATGAGTTTAGTAGGAATAAGTTAAATAGAGTATGCATATACAAGATAACTCAAGGGATATGGAATATAATTAAAATTATACATGAGGACACCACTCAAGTGAAAAAGAGTAAAGTGAGCATATCTGTGAATTAATATGAATTGTTTCATATAGAACATAATGAATAAATTTTTAACATGTATGCTCAGTTAATTTATATAATTGATACTAATAAAGGTTTAGTAAGATTTACACTAATTTTAAAATGGTAAGAAAATTACTTAGCTCTTTACTATATGTTTGGGAGGCAAAGGCGACAACTATATAAGAAGCTAAAGATTTGAGCTCTTAGAAGAGCAACAACTAGAAGTAACAATAACACAAAGAGGTTTGGTATTTAAATTCCCTAAATATTAGAAAATTGATGTTAAGGACACCTCTATAAGTGAGGGTGATGAGGATGGATAAATTTCGTTACAAAGAAATTTAACAAGTTTTTAATGAATAAGATGGAGAAACAATTGAATAAGAAGAAGGAAACACTTAAATCCACTTAGGATGACACTACTACTTTAGAGAGTAAGGAATTTGAAAATATAGTGGAAAGTATATGCTTTATGCTAATAATGATAAGGTAACATCTTGTTCAAATACTTTTGATCATAATGGTGATTATAATATTGAGCTTTCATATAAAGAGTTAATTGAATAGCTAGAGGTCATGAGCTTGCAAATTAAGACATTTTCAAAGCATAAAGAGACTTTAAAGCTCTTAAATATGTGATTGACAACGAGAAATTAAAATGTGAGATATATAACATGGTATATTATAAGAATGTGGTTATCGTTAATAATATTGATGAGCATGATTTTTTACCTAAAAAGAGGCATTAAAGAAGGAGAACAATGAACTCAAAGAGTCTTTAGCTAAATTCATTGTGGATAGTTAAATATTGAATAGCATGCTTGAGGCCTGAAAGAATTCTAAAGATAGGCATGAAATTGGGCTCTCTGATACACCATCCAACTACAGGAATATTTTTATGAAAGATAAGAATTTACTTAATAAGCATACCCCTAAATCATCATATAAGTATATTGCATTGTCTAAATATGTTTAAAAAAATATTACCATTCATTATTTAATAGGTCCCAAAGAAAAGAAAAAATTTATATATTTATGAATGGATCATATTTAAAACTCAGAAGGCGTAATATTTAAAGAAAAATAGGTATAATTTTTATGCAAACTCATCTTATAAATATATACCATCATTCCCAGTCATATTACCCTTTTGATTATCAAAATGACATGGAACAAGCTCATAATCATTATATGTTTTATTGTAAATAGAAAGATATAATATATGCTCCAATTCAATAGAGGTCATATTTCTATAAAAGAAGTATGGCATTTATCAATTCATATGTGAGGCCCTTTCATCATACAAGTAGGACTATTAATCTCCCACTCATCCAAGAGAGAGCAATACACCTATATCATCCATTAAGATATGCCATACTATCATAAGTCTTTGTCACACAACACTAACACTTCTAATATATAAATACCACACAAATTTATGTCGGTACCTAGAATATGTTAATTTCTTTGCCTTATATCTCAATATAAAGTCACATCAAATGAGTGTCAATAATAGATATCACTTTGACTAAAATCAAATGAGGAATAAAAATGATATCTTCAATAATTAATTTAAAATATCACTATGAGCCTTTGTATAATCCAAGTAAGGAAATAAAAATACTAACTATTGAACTAAGTGAGGAAGGAAAGGAGATAATCATTGATGGTATGTAAAAGGAGATATGAACCTACCTTTATATTGATAACATTTGAGAAGATTTACTTAAAATACAAATTTTAGGGGAGAAAACATTATTACATATACCTAAGGAGTGAAAGATAAATTGATTATTGAGATTGGTATATAATAACTATCGAAGTTGCTCTTTTATTTTATAAATGCTTTCTGTGTATTCTTTACCTACATTATAGATTTTTTCAAAGGAGGGAGAAGGAATTTATTTATTTTTCTCTTTTAATTCTTATAAATTATATACACTCTTTTTGACATTGACAAAAAGGTGGACATAATGGTGATATTAAAACTTGAGCAAATAATTATTGACTAATTAAATCAGAACGTGCATTAAATATTGCTTTACCATATGGAGGAACTGATTCAATATCATTTATTTTCTTGGATACCATTAAAAAATTTTCCATTAGTAAAAATGAAAAATTTGTTAGACCAAGTGCGTTTTAACTCATATTTTTTATTATTAAAAAGTTTTGCTACTAATATTTTATCCATAGTGACATTAGTAAGTTAATATATGAAAGATTAACCTCATAATAAGTGAGAAAGTAGTAAATTTAATTAATTGAGCAATTAAAATGAATAAAAAGAACAAAATGGAGCATATATACAATTCAAGTGATAAACTAAGAATAAGGAGGAATCGACCATATTAACATTTAAGCAAATCATTATAAGCCATCTTGTAACCTTATATAAATCATTTCACTAAATTAGGGTTTTAACCCTTGCATGATCATTTATACTTAGGAAATATTGCATATAATTTATTATATTTATAGGAAACTTAGGAAGGTTTAAAAATACTCTTGATGCATCATAATTTGGAGAACTTTTGCAATGATTTTGATTCAAGTATTTGTTAAAGAATTGTATTTCCTTGAAAGAAATTGCGAAGTCCTAAAAAAATTAGTTTTAGGAATTTTGGTTGGTCAATATAAGGATTTATGAGACCGATATTAGGATTAGGATTTATGAGACCGATGTTAGGATTTTGGATTAATTGACTGACTAGCGTCATATTATGGTTAACCAATGTCTTTTGATAACATGTATCTTAAGTTTGTGACCATACATTGGCTATCTAATGTTACAATGGTTATTTTTTATTTCTAGCAACTATTATTTAGCTATTCTGAGTATAATAAATCATATGTGAGTTGTGAAAGAAATAGTGGGTATAATAAAGAGTTGCCAAGAGCCTTGAGAGGCTGTAGAGTACATGTTTTTATAATATAACATAATTAAGTCTTTGTTCATTACGTGAACAAGAGAGGGATGTTTAAAGTTATACAATTGTGTAATTATTATAATGGGTGAAATTATACATATTGTGTATTTTTCTCTTGACTTTGAATAAGATTTGTAAAGGGTTACTTTTCACCAATGGTAAAGCAAGATGATCATAAAGATTTCTCCATACTCGTTAAATGAAGTGGATAGTTAACTTCTGGGTGAAGTTTAAAAAGCAGACGTATGTCAAGGATTGTTTGGTTGAACCATTATAAATTTCATCTCTCTCTTCCTACTCTCTTTAAATATTTTTGTGATCATAATACGATTATCATGTATGAATTTTACCAAATCAAATATTATAATAGACATTTCATTCACTAGTTTTTAAATACAGCAAAAAGTAAACACACATAATTCATTCTCCTCATATGCATCACTTACAGACTAATAAACTTGTATTAATCCAATTAAATTAATACATAATAAATAAGAACTAATAAGAGAGAAAACATTTTATAGGATGTAATGTATTTTGCTTAAATAAAATAAAAATCACTAGTATTATTATAAAAATTCACTATTAATGAGTCTCAATACAGAGTTATGTAATTTTCAAATTTTAATAATTTTAGGCATAACTAAGGAAATTATTTTGATAAACATGATACTAATATATCTAAAACATTTTTAAATGGAAAAGTGGCTTTATCAAGTTTTTTTAAGTTAAAACAAACAAATTACAAAAAGAATAATTTAATGAATCTAATTTAATGAATATCATCCCCATTAAGTGAATAAATGATGTCATGTAAAAGAATGGACAAAATTTGAGCATAAATATAAGAGTAACTGAATTTCAAGTTTAACAATAACTAAGTAGGTATGACTTACATATTATTAATGACGCAAATTTACATGAAGTTTTACATCAATTTTATATCAAGTGACTCCTCGTAATAAGTGAACCAACAACATACTAATTATGAAGACTACTCTAAATAAAGCCTTTTTAGAATTCATAGAAAATTGATCCATCTTTAATCATGGACATAAACAATAATATAAATTGGAGAACACTTGAATTAATGAGCGAAAGATATAATTGTCAGATCAATAGAGGTTCTAACCTATAATATTGATAATAATAAAACATATTGCTATTAATATTTTTATTTTTGGTGATATTAGTGGTAGCTTAAGGTTTATAATGAACGATTTTGATGATAATGACATAATATTTTAAAATTCAAATTGGATTATTTCCTTTATTGTTAATAGTTAATTTTCAAAAGGAAATAAAAATCATAAGAAGTATGTTTCCTTTCTTGTAGGATCCTTCTTTATGAAGTTACCTTATTAGAAATGATTTATAAAAAAGGATCCTACTAATTATAAATGTTGGCCTTAGGTCTCCATTCCTAGTTGATGACAACAAGGCGCTAAAAATTATGGTACTTTTAAAATAAAAATAATCATAAATAAAATTAATATCAAAATAAAAAGAATTTAATTCCTTAGTGGGAGCAGAACAAATACACAAACAATTTAATCAAAATAACCTAGAATCATTTGGACATGAAAATAAATTAAAATAAATCATGAATTAATATAAACAAATAATAATAAAATAAATAAAGAATTTACTAAATAATTATATAATTAAATAAAATTAATAGAAGGGGTAACAATAATTACCTAACAATTTAAATAAATTAACATATAATAAAATGAACATGAAAATAAATTGAATTAGGCATTAGAACATATAACCTACAAATAAATAATGAAAATAAAACAAAAAACAGGCGTGACTTTTAATTCTCACCCCTGTGAAAAATACGAGCAAAAGTCACAGGTGTGAGAAAATTTTATCATGGCTGTGACTGATACTGATAAAAGGAGAGTTGCGATTGTGCACAGTGGCGGAAATTTGAGGCTCATCACAATCATGTTGGGATTTTTGCGATCGTGTTTGTGCACGATTGCGGCATCCCTGTCACGTACACCTAATTGAAAACTTTATAAATTTTAACCCAGAAGTCCATAAATTTCAAACTTTGTATTTTTGGAAAGCTTAGAGAAAGATCTACAACTTTTATAAAGACAATTTCTTCAAATTCTGCTTAGATCAATACAGTTGATTCTTTGAAATTTTAGAACACAATTTTCATTCCTTTATTCTCTTATTTTCTCTCTACTGTCAATACTTCTATAAAATTTTCAAAGACCCAAAAACCACTAATGCAAACCATACATGCAAAACTCCCATTAAAACAATTTACTTAAAGGAACCCTTCAAAAGATCATCACACAGCCAATAAAATCATTCCCATCCATAATGACAACTTAACAGAAAAGAAATTCTGCACACACACAGACAGACAGACAGATATATATATATATATATATATATATATATATATATATATATATCTGAGAATCTCTGCAAATTTCACTGTCAATTTTCAACAAAATATAGTTGATACACATGTTCACACTTCTTAGCAGAAGCCACCTCAGTTGCTTAATACAACAATTACAGTCTTAAATGCTCATGCATGATATGCTCATAAATACCAAAAGATTCTAAACTGACTGGCTACAAAAGTTTGAAATTCTTGGAGTTGCCAAACTTTACAAGGGCTCAATAGTGATATGCTTTTCTTCACCTAAGAAGCGGAAATTGATGGGGTGAGTTGGGAAGCTTAGTGGCTAATATGTTTATAGCCAGTGATAACAAACCACAATCACATCGAGCACACACACACACACTGTAACGCCGGACTCTCTGAACTTTTTGTATTGTGCTAAATTTGGAGATACTAATGTACATTAATATATACATGGTTATAATGAGTTCAAATATGTATTTGAATCCTTCTGGCACGTATACCAGTGATATAAAATGTTATATACCCTTACATGATCTTATAGTTCATCGGTATGCGAAATCTTGGAGATTTATGACATATAAGCTTTTACGTGTGAAAAACCAAGTCCATTGGATGGATATGACCATAGTGGTCGATTAAATATATTCTAATGCCTTAGAAGTGATTAGACATGATATATAGACCAATCGGACACTTAGAAAGCTTAACTGGAAAAGTTGACGCACATAAGGGCCTATTTGTAAATTGTTAAAAGTTAAAGGACTTAAATGTAATTTTCAATTCTTGGAGGACCAAAAGATAATTTTATAAAGTTAATGGGCTTATTTATAATTTTCAAAAGCCCAAGGACCAAAATGAAAATTTTTTTGGTCATTCTCAAATTTTGGGCTTAATTGCAAATTTAGGAAAGTTTAGAGGGTATAATGGTAATTTCACATAAGCTAAGGGCAAACGGGTAAATTCACTATATTTGGTCAAAGCAGAGTCAAATTCTAGACTTTTCTCCTCCATATGGTCGTGCACTTCCCATTAAAGATTAAAAACACTTAGTTTTAATTAAAGAGAAAGGAGAAAGAAAGAAGAAGAGAGAGAAGAGACGAAACATTAGGCTATCACCAAATTCCACCATCCTTTTGATTCTCCAACCCAAACCAAGGTGTTCTAAGCTAATTTGGGGCCAAGGAACTCAAATCTATCTTTAGATTCGAAAAATTCCCAAAGAATTTGAAGATATCACCAAAGGAAAGTACAGGTAAATTTTGTGTCATCTCTCTCTACATTACGATTTTGAGTTTGGTGTTAATATACATTGTTCTCCATGCTTGAATATGCATGAATCATGGTTTAGGTGAATGAAATGTCTCATAGAGAGGGTTCTTTAAGTCAAAACCGAAAATGCCCCCTTTTGGTGAAAGTTGGTGAAATTTGAATATCTTTTGAAATTGATGGTTTAACTGAATTCTATGGTGTTAATTGTGTATGTATAATGTGAATTGATTAAAAAAATGAAGATGATGTATATGGAATAAGGCTTGGCCGAAATTATGGTGGAAGAATGGATTAATGTGATGAGTGGTATAATTATGATGAATATGGCTTAAATGAGGGGAATTGGAGTTAATGGAGTGGTGAAATGTATTATTGTTTGGAAGCGATTGTTATGTCACAAGACTGGAGTATGAATTACTATGATAAAGTCTCGAAAATATAACTTGAAAGTTATGCACATTAGGTGTTTGATAAAATGCTTAAGTGAACTTAGCTTAAAGATTTTGATGGTGTGTATTAGAAAGAGGCTTTCTTGTTTGCTTAGAGTAAACTTGAATTATTGCTTAGATTGATGAATAATGGCCTAATGTGCATGGATAAAGATGTGCTTAAGTATGCTTTGAAATGAGAAAGTATTGGGTTAAAGGCATTAAATGCCTTGGAAAATGCAAAAGAGAAGCTGATGTGAATGGTAAGGAAGTGACCATGTGAAAAGCTTAATGGTCGAATCTTATAGCTTAAAGAAAATGATATTGTGTTTTACACACTTATATGATGGTGTATAACTATTAAAAAAATTTATGTTTAAGTAATAATTTCATGGAATGTCTTTTTATGTATAAAGGCTCGGGAGGTAGCAATTAAGGAGCTTGTACTAAAGATTCTTGAAGGCAAGGTAGTACACATCTTCTTTTGAGGTGAGTTGGGGAAACCATATTTCTCATATAGGATTAGATTACCCTAAGAAATGTATGATGACTTGTATGTGAATTTTGAACCTAGGTAATGCTTAGTAGAATTGAATCTCAAATGAATACTAATACACTTATGTATTTATGAAATGACATTGTTTTGAACAACTATGCATTTGAAGCACAAAAATTGGTTTTTTTTTCATAAGATAATGTTTTGGAAATTTTCATATGCATGTATTCTCTTTTGGTTTAGAGCCTTGGTACGGTTCCATTTTATCAGTTGGACTGATAAATAAAGGCGTGGTGCCTTACTTGATTTTTAGTATTCAATGTTTGTATATGATTTTTGTGATTGGTGGGGAAACAATTGGCCAATCATGTGCTAGGAACAACTGATTTAGCGAACCTTGTACCCTTGACGTTGGTACATAAAATTCGAGGCACCATATCAACACCATTCTATGGGACTTGTGGGTGATTCCACACCTAGGGTTTGGACAACGATGAGGTCATCACCTAGGGTCATGACGCTCTTGTCGACTATAGTCCGGACTCACCACGGATGAAGTTGAGCCAACACCGAGGATCGGTGGTTGTGCATGCTAGTGTGATCAACTAGTGGTGTCACACATGATTGTTTTGGCTTACCCTGATATTTTTTTTTCTGACAAGATTTGATTTATACAAGTGATGATTTTATGCTTTTGTGTATTGGAACTAGAACTAGAAGAGTGAATTAATAGGCTAGACCTATATGGTTCCTAACTAATATATGTTGAGTCATAGACTAGGCTTATGTGTTTGTATGTGTTGTATGTTCACCTTATAGGTTATCTATACCGTCTTGGTGTATATCGAGTTCTATTTGAGATATATGTTTTTCCTGCTCACTGAGTACATAATGTACTCACCCCCCTCCGCTTCCTAACCATGCAGGTTATTTTAGTGAGCTTGAAGTTTTGAGTACATCATGTGGTCTTTTGACAGTTTTGGGACATTACCGCACGTGGGTAGTTTCTAGTTTGTTAGTTGCATAGTGGCTCATGAACTAATTTACCGTTTAAGTTTTTAACCGTTTTATTGTTTTATTAAAATGATTATGTCGATATGCTTTAAAATTTTGTAAATTAACTTTTGATTGTCTTATGGTTTCTAAACAACTTTACGTATGGACAATTTGTATTTGTCGATGAGATTGATATTTAGTTAGCCTTGCATAGTCGGATTAAGGGTACCATGAGTATTCTTAACCCAGGTATGCGGTGGTTGTCATGTGCCTGATGTGGTTCCGGGTCAAGACACACACACACACACAGACATACATATATATATTGTTATTTTAATCTCATTATATCACAACATTTACATTTAAATTTGAGAGCTCTATATAAACATGAATACTTCATCCCATAATTAGATCATAAAAGCATGTCATAATCAAATCATAAAACTCAACTATACTTTATACTTAACAATTCAAGATGCAATGCACAAACATAATGGTTCGAGAGAATCTCATAAAATGAAATGGCGAAACCAAAGTTTACACCATGAACAAAATGAGTTCATCTTTTGGAGCTCATATGCCACAAGCGGGTAGCTGGAAAAAGACTTTAAGTCAACGTGCACATGACAAACGAAATTGTATCTCTCTTACCCACATAAATAGATTTTCTGATGCATACATAATTCATAACATATTCATGTTTTCATGTTTTTTAAATTTTTTTTTGTATCCTTTATCAGTACAATAGCAGACATTCTTACAAAGCAATAGAATATAAATTCATAGAACATTTTTCCCACATTCATAATGAGAAAAAGTAAGCATTTAAATACATATACAAAAAATAACTTTGGTTCATCCCCACAAAACTATAAACACAATACCCACATATTTACTTGATATTTCCAAGATCAAGTTTGTCTCTCTTCTTGTTCTTGCCTTTGATAATCTTGGTTCCCTAAGAACAAATATATTTTCATTTAATCATCATACACGAATAAAGCTTTAATAAGCTTAAATATCAATGAATGTTTTTAAACTTATTATATTCTTGATTTATCTAACTAAAAAAACTAGGGTCTAGTTAAGGTTTCTAAAAATCTATGGAGAAGAATTTCGGTTCTCTGCTTTTCTCTTCATTTTCAGCATATAACCTATCTTCTCTACTTCCTTCTTTTACTAAAGCAAGAGGAAGAGATAGGAAATACCTAAATTATTTTCAGGTAAACCTTTTTTTTCCTGCTTCTTTCTCCTTGCTCTTTCCTGCTTCTTTCTCCTTGCTTCGGTTCTCACCTGCTCTCCTTCTAATTTCTTCTATAACTTTCTCTCTTCTTCTCTCTTAACACTCATAACTCTCTTCTCTTATTGTCTTATTAGTTTAAGACATATTTTTAACTTTCTTATCTTAACCTTCCTTATGCAATCTAATTCCTCTGAATTCCTTATATTAATTCTAACTCTTCCTTTTAATCTTTGCTACCACACAAAAATAATAATAGACCCAATTAAACTAAAAAATTTTCTGATTCACAAATTCTACTTATATTCATGCTTGCCAATTTAATAAAGTAAATTCTAAGAAAGTTCGAGGTCCAACATTTCTCCCCTT
This sequence comes from Erythroxylum suave, assembly GCA_027563595.1. NCBI lineage: Eukaryota > Viridiplantae > Streptophyta > Magnoliopsida > Malpighiales > Erythroxylaceae > Erythroxylum > Erythroxylum suave. The sequence continues at coordinate 34,963,354 of JAOSBN010000004.1, read as the reverse complement.
GAAGGAATTTCTTCCTTAAAATTCTTACCTGAATTCACGAATCGGTGTAGATACTTCTCCTTCATAACTTCCAAAGATTCGTATGTTGCTTCCTTTGTTGCATGATTCTTCTATAAAACTTTTACCAGTTTCACAGTCTTATTCCTTAAGACCTTTTCCTTTAAGTCTAGAATCACCACTGGTTGTTCTTCATAAGTGAAATCCTCTCTTAATTGAACTTCTGAAGGTTGGACTATGTGTGAAGGATTTGATCTATATCTCCTCAGCATTGATACATGGAAGACATTATGAATCTTTGATAACTTTTACGTCAAGGCTACTTTATAGGCGAGAGGCCCAATCTTCTCAATAATTTCATAAAGACATATATATCTTGGGCTAAGTTTACCCTTTTTACCAAATCTTAAACTCCTTTCCATGGTGAAGCTCGAAGGAACACTTTATCTCCCACCTCATAACTCTTCATCCTTTCCTGAGCTATTTTGAGTTTCTATTTTATCAATTTAATCTTATCGACTGTAGCTTGTACTAACTTAGGTTCTATAAGTTTTCTTTCACCTTCCTCGTCCTAACAAATAGGAGTTATGCACCTCCTACCATACAACACTTCATAAGGTCCCATCTGAATTTCTAAGTGGTAGGAATTATTATAAGCAAATTCAATCAAAGATAAATGTTCATACCATGAGCCTTTGAAGTCCATAACACAAGCTCGTAACATTACCTCTAATGTCCTTATCATCCTTTCTAATTGGCCATCCGTCTGTGGATGAAAGACTGTATTAAAATGTAGTTTAGTTCCTAAAGCTTCTTGCAAACTTTCCCAAAATCTTGAAGTGAATCTAAGATCTCTTTCGGAGACTATGGAACTTGGAATACCATGAAGTCTGATTATTTCATCTATGTATTTCTTACCCAAAGCATTCAGAGAATATGTCTGTCTGATAGGCAGGAAATGTGTTGACTTGGTTAGCCTATCCACAATCTCCAATCTGTGTCATGCTTCCTATTAGTCCTTGGTAACCCCATCAAAAAATCCATTATAATCTTTTCTTATTTCCATTTAGGAATAGACAAGGGTTTAAGCTTACTTGTTGACATACCAAACATTTTCCAATCTATTCTATGATATCCTTCTTCATTCCTCTATACCAGAAATGTTCTTTTAAATCTTTATACATTCTGGTATCTCCTGATGCATTACATATGGACGATTGTATGCCTTATCAAGAATTTCATCCTTCATCTTTTGCACATCCGGAATACATAATCTGTTGCCTACCACCATCAATCCATCTTCTCTCATTTCTATTTCTGAATTCTTACCATTTTTATTTCTTCTTTGAGCTTGCGCAAGTACTCATCTTGTTCCTGCAATTCCTTAATTTTCTGATTCAATACTAGCCTTACTCTAAAGTTAGCCAATATACCACTAGATTCGACTTGCCTCAATGTCACCTTCAACCTAGCCAATTCCTTTAACAAGGGAAGATGTACCATCTTCACATGGGCCATGGTAGATTTCCTCCTCAGTGCATCCGCTACCACATTGGCTTTCCCTGGGTGGTATTCTATCATCAAGTCATAGTCCTTCAATAATTCTAACCATCTCATTTGCCTCATATTCAACTCTTTTTGACTCAGACTCTTATGGTCTGTAAATACCCTGGTAGTAACTCCATATAAGTAATGTCTCCATATTTTCAATGCAAAGACTATAGCAACTAATTCCAAATTGTGTGTGGGATAATTCATCTCATAGGGTTTTAATTACCTAGAAGCATAGGCAATTACTTTATCTCCCTGCATCAACATATACTCTAATCCTTTCCTCGAAGCATCACTATACACTGTATATCCATCACTGCCAGAAGGTAAAGTTAGAATTGGTGCAGCTGGAAGGTTCTTCTTTAATTCCTCAAAACTTCGCTGACATTTTTCTGCCCACACAAATTTCTGACTTTTCCTTGTTAGTTTGGTGAGTGGAGTTGCTATCATAGAAAAAGCCTTCCATAAGTTGTCTATAATAACCAGCTAATCCCAAGAAACTCCTCACTTCTGTTACATTCTTAGGTTCTTCCCATTTAATTACGAATTCTACTTTCTTTCGGTCCACATGTACTCCTTTTTTCCAAAATCACATGTCTAAAGAACACCACTTACTTTATCCAAAACTCATATTTATCAAATTTAGCATACAACTCTTTCTCTGTCAATGACTTCAAGGCAATCTTTAAATGTTATTCATGCTCCTTATCGCTTTTGAAATAAACAAATATATCATCAATAAAAACTATGATAAATTGGTCTAGGAAAGGTTTGAAAATTCTATTCATGATGTCCATAAAGGCTGTGGGGGCCTTGGTTAACACAAAGGCATAAATAAAAACTCAAAATGTCCATATCGTGTTTTGAAAGTAGTCTTTGACACATCAGAATCTTTTATTCACAATTGATGATAACCCGATCTCAAGTCTATCTTAGAGAAGACTTTTCCTCCATACAGTTGATCAAACAAATCATCTATGCATGGAAAAGTATATCTATCCTTGATGGTGACATGACTGAACTTCTTATAATCCATACACATCCTCAAGGATCCATATTCTTTTTCACAAAAAGAACTAAAGCCCCCCAATGCGAAGAGCTAGGCCTAATGGAACTTTTCTTTAACAACTCTTCTAACTGCTCTTTAAGCTCCTTCAATTCTACAGGAGCCATCCTATAGGGTGGAATTGATATGGATGCCGTGCTCAGAAGAAGTTCTATAGTGAACTCAACTTCTCTAGGTGGTGGTAGCCTTGGTAGTTCTTCTTGAAATACATCTAGAAATTCCCTGACTACAGGAATATTTTCTAATTTTTCTTCATCCACCTTTGTGTCCAGCACATATGCTAAGAATACTTTATACCCTTTCTTTGTCATTTTCTCTTTTGTCAATGCTAAAATAAGTTTAGGTGGACTTGCCTTCTTGTCTCCTACAAATATCACCTTTTCATCCTTATCAAATACAAACTCTACTGTTTTTTGTCTACAATTCAAATTGGCACTATATTTTTCTAAAGTGTCCATGCCCAAAATCACATCTTATCCCTTCATCTCTAGTGGCATTAAATCCACCACTAATTTTTCCTCACCAACACATATTTCACACTCCTGATAAACATGACTAATAATAACATACTGGCTCATTGGGGTGCTAACATCAAAGGACTGTCTAACGTACTTAAATTTCTATGATGCAGAATCATACTTATAGAAATAAAAGAGTAGGTAGACCTTAGATCAATCCAAACAATAATGTCATCGTGAAATAATTTAACCATACCAGTAAAAACCTCTAGAGCTGCTTCTACTTCCTCCCTAGTTATTGCGAATACCCTAGCAGGTGCTTGCCCTCTCGGACTTCCTGAGGATTTACCATCTTAGCTCCACTAGAACTGCCCACTTCAGTTGTAGACTTAAGTTCCACAGTCTCAACCCTCTTTGAATCTTGGCTATGAGTTCCCACCTGTTTATCAAACTATGGACACTCTTTAGCCAAGTGCCTTCTCTCTCTCCACAATTAAAGCAAGCTCCAATCAGTCAATAACACTCCCCTTTATAGAATTTGCCATAATGATCACATTTTAGAAAGGATGGCTTAGTTCCCTCCCCTTTTCTGCTGCCTCCTTCAGTCGAGGCTTGAAGAGAAATAGTTCTCGCCAGTTTAGGTCTACTTGAAACACTACTCCTGACCTCAGACGGTATAGGAAAAGTCTTGGCACTCCTCCCTTGCATATGTGCACTACCTCCTTTGCTAAGTTGTTCTCTTCCCTTCCTCTTTTTGTTCATTGCACTCTTTATGTTTTCTACATTCTCTTAATGCAGATTCTACCAGTTCTCTTTAACTTAGTTGCTTCGCTTATCATCAACTCAGCTGCATATCTGGACAATTGTATAAATCTACGCTCACATTCACTTACAGTTATCTCCCTTTGGGTGAGACTCAGAAACTCCCTCTACTTCTGCTAGATATATGCCTTAGACAGATATTTCTTCTCATAAGCAGCTTGAAAATCCTTTCATGTCAACAATTATGGCTTTAACTGACTCCTTGATATGCTTTCCTACCAATGCAGGGCATCTCCTTGCAACAAGCTCGCAATATATACAATCTTTTATCATCTTCATAGTCCATTTGCTCTAATATTCTTTCTTTCTTCCTCCACCATATTTCAGATTCTTCTAGATCGGTTGTTCCGTAAAAGTCCATTGCGCCATACTTCCTTATCTTAGCTAATTGCCTTCCTTTCTTAGCTGGGCTGGGTAGAAGTTGATGGCATCTGGCCCATAACTTGTACAAAAGCCTAAGCAAAGACTTGAAACATTTTGGGATCAAACGGATTAGGTACTTGTATTTTAGGGAGCGATGACTTGGGCATTTGAGGTGAAAAAGGCTCGCTATCCTGCGCTACAGCTGCCTCAGCAATCATTAGGGCTCTGGACTCATCAGTACCCTCCTCTCTTGGTGGAGAATCAGGTGCAGCAGATCCTTGCAAAACTCCTCGTGTCCTTCTATGAGGGGGCCTTTTACTCCTTCAATAAAACACTAACATTTAGCCTACTTTTCCTTTTAATTTTATTTCCTACATGTATGCATGATATGCATGTCATTCAATACAATCAATCAATTTAACAATGCAAACAATTAATTTAGCAGTAGAAATAGTTTAACACACATTATAATAATAAATAGTATAATATATTCAAAGCCTAGGAATCCTTGGAAACCTTGTTTTCTGATACCAAAGATGTTGGCCCCAAGTCTTCATTCCTATTTCATGGCGACAAGGCGTCAAAAATTAGGGTATTTTTAAAATAAAATAACCATAAATAAAATTAAAATCAAAATAAAAAGAATTTAATTCCTTAGTGGGAATAGAACAAATACACAAACAATTTAATCAAAATAGCCTAGAATCACTTAGACATGAAAATAAATTAAAACAAATCACGAATTAATATAAACAAATAAATAAATAATTTACTAAATAATTATATAATTAAATAAAATTTATAAAAGGAGTAAGAATAATCACCCAACAATTTAAATAAATTAACATAGAATAAAATGAACATGAAAATAAATTGAATTGGGCATTAAAACAAATAATCTACAAATAAATAACGAAAATAAAATAAAAAAACAAAAGGAGAAGAGTCACGGGTGTGACTTTTAATTCTTACGCTCGTGAGAAATACAAGCAAAAATCACAGGCATGAGAAAAATTTCTCATGGTCGTGACTAATACTGACAAAAGAGGAGTCGCGATCATGCACAGTGGCGGAAATTCGAGGTTCATCACAATCGTGTTCAAGCACGATCGTGACTTTCCTGACACTTTGTCGCGATTGTGCTTGTGCACAATCGCAACGTCCCTATCGTGCACACCCAATTAAAAACTTTATAACTTTCAATCCAGAACTCCAAATATTTCAAACTTTATATCATTAGAAAGCTAAGATAAAGATTTATTACACAATTTCGTCAAATTCTACTTAGATCAATACAGTTTATTCCTTAAAGTTTCAGAACACACTTTTCATTCCTTTATACTCTTATTTTCTCTTTACTGTCAATACTTCTATAAAATTTTGAAAGACCCAAAAACCAGCAATACAAACCATACATAAAAAATACCCATTAAAATAATTTACTTAAAGGAAACCCATCAAAAGATCAACACATAGCTAATAAACTCATTCTCAGCCATAATGACAACTTAACAAAAAAGAAAATTCTGCGCGCGCACGCAGACACACACACTCACACAAACATATCTTTGCAACTTTCACTGTCAATTTTCATCAAAATAGAGTTGATACACATCTTCAAACTTCTTATCAAAAGCCACCTTAGTTGCTTAATACAACAATTACAGTCTTAAATGCTCATGCATGATATGCTCCTAAATACAAAAAGATTGTAAACTAACTAGCTACAAAAGTCTGAAATTCATGGAGTTGCTAAACTCTGCAAGGGCTCAATAGTGATCTGCTTTCTTTTCATTTGGGGAGTGGAAATTGATGGGGTGACCTGGGAAGCTCAGTGGCTAATATGTTTATAGCCAGTGATAACAATCCACAGTCACATCGAGCACACACAACACAGACACACACACACACACATATACACATATATTGTTATTTTAATCTCAACAGATCACAACATTTACATTCAAATTTGAGAGCTCTACATAAACAGGAATACTTCATCCCACAATCAGATCATAAAAGCAAGTCATAATCAAATCATAAAATTCAACTATGATGTATACTCAACAATTCAGGATGCAATGCACAAATATAATGGCTTAAGAGAATCCCATAAAACGAAATGGCGAAATCGAAGTTTACACCATGAACGAAATGAGTCCATCTTTCAAAGCTCATATACCACAAGCGGGCAGCCGAGAGAAGGCTTCAAGTTAACATGCACGTGACGAACAAAATGGTATCTCTCTTACCTTCATAAGCAGATTTTCTAATGCATATATATTTTATAGAATATTCATGTTTTCATGCTTTTTTTTTTGGTTTCCTTTATCAGTACAACAACAGACATTCTTACAATGCAACAAAATATAAATTCACATAATATTTTTTCCACATTCACAATGAGAAAAAGTAAGCATTTAAATACACATACAATAAATAACTTCGATTCATCACCACAAAACTATGAACATAATACCTATATATTTACTTGATATTTCCAAGACAAGTTTATCTCTCCTCTTATTCTTACCTTCGATAATCTTGGTTCCCTAAGAACAAATATATTTTCATTTAATCATTATGCACGAATAAAGCTTCAATAAGCTTAAATATCCATGAATGTGCTTAAACTTAATCTATTCTTGATTTATTTAACTAGAAGAACTAAGATCTAGTTAAGGTTTCTAAAAATATAAAGTATAGAATTTCGGTTCTTTGCTTTTCTCCTCCTTTTCAGCACTTAACCTATTGTCTCTACTTCCTTCTTCTACTAAAGCAAGAGGAAGAGATAGGAAATACCTAAATTATTTTCAGCTAAACCCTTTTTTTTCTTCTTCTTTCTCATTGCTCTTTCCTTCTTCTTTCTGCTTGCTTCGGTTCTCACCTTTTCTCCTTCTAATTTCTTCTATAACTTTCTCTCTTTTCTTTCTTAACACTTACGACTCTCTTCTCTTATTGCCTTATTAGTTTAAGACATTTTTAACTTTCCTATCTTACCCTTCCTTATACAATCTAGTTCCTCTTAACTCCTTATATTAATTCTAACTCTTCCTCTTGATCTATGCTACCACACGAAAATCATAATAGACCCAATTAAACTAAAAAACTTTCTAATTAATTTATTCTACTTATATTCATGCTTGCTATAATAAAATAAACTTTAAGAAAGTTTAGGGTCCAACAATAAAGGTTGTATATTAGCCCCATGATTATTGGAAGATTTTTGGCAAAGATGACGTCGAAGTTATTCATATTTAAATCCATGCAATTGAGTAAGGATACAAGTGAAGCAACCTATAGTTGAAGAAGTTGACTATTTTAAAAAGATCGACAACACTTATAAAGCAACAAGCATACACAGACTTTCGAAACATATGAGCAACAACTATATTATTGAGAATCATATCATTCTTATTGTTCCTTAGAAAGTTAAATTGCTCTATCAAAAGAGAAATTGTTATTTGAAAACTTACTTTTGATTTTACATTTTATTTTTTTGTGAGCTTTTAAAAGATTGTTATACACTTTGAGTGTGGAATATTGGAGAACTTCAAAAATATGTACTTGTGAGCCTAAAGAGGCTCATCAAATTACTACTTAGTTTTTATAGTGAAACACTCAAATTGGATATTTGGGGACTGCACTTAGGCATGGATTGTAAGCTGAACCAGTACAAATCGACTGCGTCCTTCTCTCTCTGCTTTTAACATTTAAATTTTCACATTTTATTATGTATCTGTGTTTATTTTAGCAAGAGGTTCCTTCACTTTATAACAAGCTCCTTCTGTTTTCAACTTACAAGAGGTTCTTTTCATTTTTAATAGGCACCTTCTGTTTTTAAATTGTTTTAATAGGATTTATCATTTGGTAGGCTCTTTTCATTTAAGCAGGGTCCTATCCCACAAGGGCTCCCATTATCAATAGGGTCTTGTCATTTAAAAGTCTTTATGGTCTAATATAGGCTCCCACTGTTTTATTAGTTAACAAAGATATGTTTAATATATGAATTGGAAGGACTTGCGAAATTTTTTTAACTCACCCACAATTTACCCCTATCTTACATGTGTTTCCTTTATCATTGGTATCAGAGCAAGGTTTCACATTTTTCTGTTTTTCAACACATGATAAATCATGGCAAATACCTTAAGAAGTTTTGGAGGACAATATGTCTCAAAGCCTCCTTACTTCGATGAAAACAACTACTCATACCAAAAATAGAGAATGACCATATATTATGGCAAGCAATTAGAGTTGGAGCTTCAATTCCTACTTTCAATAACATAGAAGTATGGACTGATGCTGATAGGAGAAATGCACAACTAAATGCTAAGGCAAAATATCACCTAATATGTTCGTTGTAAAGAATATCAAAAGAATTACTACTGCTCTATGGCAAAAGAAATGTGGAACAAAATACAAGATAGGTTTGAAGGACTGAACGAGGTAAAGAACATAAAATAATTTTTTTAGAGCATTAATACGAAACTATTGGCATGAAACTAGGAGAGACCATAGATGAATTTTTTGGACGCTTCAACAGCATTATCATGAACTTAAAGAACTTAGGAAAGATATATCCCAATGATGAGCTCATGATGAAGATTTGGAGGCCACTACAAAAGGAATAGAGACATAAGGTGATAGCTCTAGAAACAACAAAGGATCTAGAAACTATTTCACTTGATTGGCTATAAGGAAATCATGATCCATGAAATCAAGCTTAGGCAAGATGAAGGATCCTCCTATAGAAAAGGAATGGCACTAAAAGCAATTGACAAATCAAATGATGATGGAAGTAACACTGAGCTTTAAATAAATGGAGATGACGAGTTCAACTTTATGGTCAGAAAATATGTTCGGTTCTATAAAAAGAAGCTGATGAAGAAAAGAGAAGGAAACAAGAAAGATGGAAGCGACAAGTTCCTATCAAAACGCAGCAGTAATAGCATTAAACAAAACAATTAAATCATATGATATCACTGCAAGAAGCCTAAACAAATAAGACCAAAATTTCATCTTCTTCAAAAGGACAAGTTAGAGAACAGAAAATCTAAAAAGCAAGCGATGACTGCATCCTGGACAGATAAGGATTTTGAAAACTTTGAAGAAGAAGAGTCTGTCGGGTTTTGATCTTGCATCATATGCATCCAAAATAGAAAATAGCAGCAGAAATATAAAATAAAACCCAAAAATTCAAGAACTTTCAAGTTCCATTAGATGTAACTTTAACAAAACATAAACTTAAGATGTGTACCTTACAATCTCCTTCATTCTTCATTGTCTTCACCTCTTCAGGTTGTCGTAAACCACAACAACCAAATGAGGACGTATATAATGATATCCACATGAAGAGTGAAGCTTGAGACCTCTTAGGAAGAATGGCTAGAACACACACAAAGTGCTAGCTTTGTGATGTATTCTTTGAGAAAGTATTTGTAAAAAGTGAGAGAAGATGATGAACACTTCACCAAAATTCTCTTTCTTTCACACAAAACTTGCACAAAAATTGATGTTTCTTACACCTTTTGGCCTTCCTCTAAGCCCCAACATCAATGGAGAGTTAGTGGTACTTAAATGGTTTTTAATCCCACATAATTAAGCATGAAACTTGATATATGGCATTTGTACATACTTTCTTAGGATAATTTGTCAGTTCATCATAATAAATTGATTTTTGTTAACTTATTTAACTTATTTTTTGTCTTATTTTCATATAGTTGCATGAATATGTTTGAATGTATGTGAATATGCGTGAATGTGTATGAATTAGATCTTTAAGAATAGGTTTTGCATGAATTTTGCATGGCATTTTTGCACGTCTCTTTCTTACATTAATGTTGTTATGAATTGCATGTGTTTTCGGCGTGATTAGGTGATTAATTTTGTTGTTAATAAATAGGTTTGAAGGAGGTTTTGAGGGATGGAAGGATAGAAGAATCAAAGAGAAAGCAAATCATGTGACCCAAAGGAAAGTTGGAATTTTCCTAGGCCAACCCACCACCAATGTTAAGCTTTTGTAAAAAAAAATTCTTATTACATGTTTTTCATTTTTAATTAAAAAGAAAGAGGATAAATTTAGATTCAAATTGGTGAAATAACGGCCCAATTTGGATAAAAAATTAATAAGATATCACGGATTGAAGTCAAGATAGAAAATAGAGTTTTTTGGAAAATTCCAGCCTGCAACTTTCTCCTTCCTACATCGTTTTAAGCATTAAATTGGGTATAACACTCAATTTTAAACCTTAGAATTCAAGGTGGAATTAAAGGATTTTAAGGAGACACAAGCTACAACTATTAAACATATAAGCTTTACTTCTTATCTTTTCTTGCTTCTTTGTTGTATTTTGTCGATTGAGAAGGATGTACAGATATGTTATGAACATGATAGATGATATTTTAATGGACTTCTAAGTAGTTGTTAGGGTTGTTATTTACTATCGAAGTAGTTACTAGGGTTGCCATTTCCTAAACTATGTAGTACCTCACTTTATTGAATGTTATAGATATGTTTGATGTTTATGGTATATGGTTGTCTATACTTAGCTCACATAGAGATATGGAGTTATGAAATATGTTAGTAAGTGCGATGAGAGTGGGCTTACACCAAGAACACTTCATATATCAAGTTACCTTGCCATTTGGAGAGAGATCTTGAATGGAAAAATGGTTGTCCAAAAATATGTTCATATCCTTTTAATGGTTAAGTGAAAAATGGGAAGTGAGGGTTTATATAATTCATTTACATCATTAAACAGGGCTGATTTGGTTCAAGTAATGAGAGTGAAAAGACCAATACATTAGGAAATTTTAGACTAAACGTAAGGGACATTGCTAAAGTGAGAGAATACATAGGTAATGACAATCCTAAGTTGTTAAATTGATACTTTGATTCACCATTATCTAAATTTGTGCTTCTTACTTTTATGATGAACCTAGTGTGTACGTATAACTCTTAATTTTTATATTTTGGATCTTTCAAAAGTAATTATTTGAGTTTCCTTAACAAAACAAAATTTGGATCATTTCGGTGACTAACCAATCCTTGTTGGACGATATCTATCTACATTGCAATTTCCGATCTATATACTTACAGGAGAAGAGGTTTTAATTTAAAATTTGAAAAATTACCTATCAAGTTTTTGGCGTCGTTGTCGAGTACTACTCCTAGCATCGAGTTTGGTTTGAATTTTTTTGATTTTGGTTTTCTTTTCATTTTTACTTTGACATTCTTTTCTTGTATGTAATAACTGTATGCATATGAGGAGTGCAAGAGTTACGGAGAAATTGAACTTGGCATCACCAAAGCAAAAAAGGAATTGAGAAAGGCAAGGAGACAAGATCAAATTGAGTAGATAATTGCTAAACAGAGGCAACAAGGTAGTGAAGAAAGAACTTTAATGGACTTTATGTGGCCAGGGTTTAACCCGAACCAGCAAGGAATTACTAAATCACCAGTGAATGCGAACAATTTCAAAATCAAGCCTGCTTTACTTAATATTTTTCAAAGCAAGGTTCAATTTTAGGGTTTGCCATATGAGGACCCTAATATTCAAATTGCCAATTTTTTGGAAATTTTTTATTCTTTCAGGAAAAATGAGCTGTCAGAAGATTCAATGAAGATGAGATTGTTTCCCTTCACATCAAAGGATCAAGCAAAGGCATGGATGAACTCCCTTACTCCAGAACAAGTCAAAACATGAGACTAGTTGGTGCAAGCCTTTTTTTCCAAATATTTCCCATTGATAAAGACAACAAGGATCATTAATAAAATCACCAACTTTTAGCAATACAAGGGAGAATCATTATACGAGGCATGGGAGCATTTCAAGGAGTTATAGAGGAGTTGCCTTCAGCATAATCTACCCATGAAATTTTTGCTACAAATATTTTATAATGGGGTCAATTCAGAAACCAAAGCACCATTGATGCAGCTGCAGGAGGTTCATTGATGAAGAAGACCATAGATGTTGTATATAACCTGATTGAAGACGTGGCTACTAACAATCACATTTGGTACAATGAAAGAAGTACACCATTGTAGATGAATGAATAGAAAGGGGTTATATCAACAGATTCAATAACTTCTTTATTAGCATAAATTGCATCATTAATGAGCGGGTAAGTGATCTTTAACCTTCGTCTAGTTCTTTGAAGTATAGGCATCAAAATTGTGAGATTTATGAAGCGAATAGTCATAATTCGTCGGAATTTTATTTGATAAGAACTAAAGGCATAGAATAAGCTCATTATTTAGGGTTCCAATAAAGGTCAAGTACTAACCCATATTCTGGTACTTATAATGTTAGATGAAAAAGCATCCAAATTGTTCTTGGGCTAACATTATAGGAACTAGTTGGAGACCTCAAAGACTCTCAGGTTTTCAGGAAAAGGAAAGTAACTTACATGTTGCCTTAAAGTCAAAGTTTGGAGGTATTGAATCAAGGCTAGAGGGAAAAATGGAAGCCCAAGCTACAAGGACAGATTCTTAACTTTCACAGCTAAGCTCCCAATTTTCAAAGATAATGGAAGTGATGGCTACAATTGGATCGAAGGTGAACAATATCGAGTAGGCATAGGTACGGAGTGATCAGCAATTGAAAGTTATCAAGTGAAGACTAATTAGTTGATTAAAAATCAATCATCATTAATCTCAACCTAGAGGTGCAGATGGGTTGGCTGGCAACTATAGTATCAACCAAAACCCAAGTAAGCTTCCCAACACTTCATAACCTTATAAGAAACTCCTTGAGAAGTGGAGAGGAGTTACTAGAGCCAATTTTAAAGGAAGTTGTTGATCCAGTGGAGAAAAGTCATAAAAAAGGTAAGGAGTAAGTCGCTGAGCAGGAGGAACCCCCATATGTTCCACCTCCACCATATGTTCCAAAATTAACATTTCTTGGGAGAGTGAGCCAGAATCCAGTGGAGACTCAATTCAACAAATTTTTGGAAAATTTGAAGATGTATATGAGTTTTTCTTTGCCAGAAGTTTTAGAGCATATGTAACATCTCATCACCGATGGGAAGGGTAAAATAGTAATTTGGAACGGGCTAGGAGTGTTTTAAAAATTGTTTGGC